>PVJX010001911.1:0-144925 GCA_004027295.1 Dolichotis patagonum | reverse complement strand
AAAAAAAAAGACGTGCAGTTCACTGGCTCCCACTTGCTAGGCAGGGCAGAGTGAGAGGGGGGGCATGGGATGGGGGACAGGATGACATGAGATGTCTGATTCTCAACCCACATGCAGGCAGGATCACAGTTGCCCCCCAGAGACAGGAAGAGTTCCTTGTTCTCCCGGCACCCCCAAGTCAACCACACGGTGCAGGTCCTGATGCACCAGGGTCTCTCTCCTTCGGGCCGCTGAAAGTCTGCCACACTCTCAGCCGCCCCCCAGAGAGAGGAGGAGTTCTTTGTTCTCCTGGCACCCTGAGTCAACCGCATGGTGCAGGTCCTGATGCGCCAGGGTCTCTCTCCTTCAGGCTGCCGAAAGTCTGCCACACTCTCAGCGGCCCCCCAGAGAGGGGAGGAGCTCCTTGTTCTCCCAGCACCCCGAGTCAACTGCACCATGCAGGTCCCGAGGCGCCAGTGTCTCTCCCCTGCAGGCCCCCTAAAGTCCGCCATACTCACCTGCTATTTCTTTCTGATGAATTGACCATTCCATTTCCAAAGTTCTGAAATGGCCAACAGACCACAGAAAGAATTCTCTTTAGGCTCCTGTTTGAAACCAGCAGCTACAGCAATCTGCTGGTCTTGCTTCAGGGCCACATTTTATAGTCTTTCTAACCAATTAGCATGCCTAACCACTAGTTTAGTTTTGTGCATTAAAAAAACCTTTCATGTGTCTTTTAAATCTCTTTAAACCTACAGTTTTCCCCTCTAAACTCTTATTTTCCATACAATCTATCTGCTGAAGAATTCAGTATTTGAGCAAAAATACAGATTATGTTGATTGTTTATTCCTGCTATGGCTCAACGTGTTCCTCTGTTCTCTGTAGTGAGATTTGGAAGCATCGTGAGACTTGGGTTTGATCCCCTTGGGAAGACAATGCAGGGCGGAGCATTAGAGGCTCTAAATGTCCTGTTGTCCATCTCCCTTTGTGAGTTGGTAGTAGACATTGATGCTCAACACCTAGAACTATTAATTTATCACGAGCTGTAAACTATTTTAATTCTCTTATTTCTTCTTCACTTACTAGTCAGAACAGTTCTATAAAATGATACTTCCCCTTACCTAATTTGGTGTTTAGTTAGCAGTACAATTCAGATAGGAAAGGCAAAGTAATAGCTGATTTTTTTCCCTCTACTTACAAGTTTTCAATATAATAAATAATTCCCACCATCCTATGAAGGAAACTTCAGTGTAGTTATCCTTAACTTATATATTTAACATATGTTATGGGTTTGGACATTGCAATCATTGTATTTATTGCAGCTGCATCTGTCTCATCTTGGGCTCCTACCTCTTCCATCAGCCCTTGAATCCTTCTGATATGACCCAAGGTCTTTGATAGCTTCCTTGCTATCTGACAGAACCAGATATTCCAGGCTCACTTTATACACCTTATGCTGAAGACTTGGAATATGCCATTTTCCCAAAAAGCCATGGCTCCTTTCAGTGGGAAAAGATATTTCAACATTCAAACTTAGGCACAAAGTATGTTGACCACTTCTGTGTTGGTCATGGCTCCTAGGCCTTTGCAGTGGAAAGGGTTCACAGGAACAACCCCCGAGTTCTTACATGTTGATAACAGTCTGTGTTCTTTTGTTCCTGAAAGTCATTTTTTCTGCATGTAAGACACTTGGCTCACATTTTCTTGTGAATCTTAACTGTTACTTCCTTCAGATATATAAATGCTGTTGTTGAAATATCTGGTGCTAAACTAATTTTATTTCTCACGTAAGTCACTATATTTTAAGATCGAAGGACTTATTCATTTCCTTAAAATTCAGTAATTTTACTAGAATGTGACTTAGTTCATCACTCTAAGTCAAAATTCTAGGTACATTGTGTACTGTTTCTGTCCTATATGTATCTTTTTTAATTTCCGGAGAGTTTTGTGAATATTTTCAAAATATGCTGTTCCCTTGCACTGCGTTTCTTCTTCAGGGATTCCTATTATTGTATGTTGGATCTTCTTAGCCTACCATCAATATTTGTTACTTTCTTTTGAATCTTTTAAATTCTTTTTTAAATTTCACATAGATTTCTAAAAGGCTGTATTTCCTTTTACATTTTATATCTTAAAATGTTTGTAGTTTTCACTCTTGCATTTATTCCAACTTAATTTCTGAACTGATTTTTTTAAAATGTCTAATTCTTTTCTAAATTCTGTCCCCTCATTTCCAAGTGTATCTAGTTAGGATTTATTTTGTTTTTTCCTAATATCTTTCATTGAATTTTGAAATAAGTTACAGTACTGACTTTGTTTGAAGACTTGCCTTATTTCTTATTCTCTTTTATCACATAGTGATTCTATGGGACTTGATTTTTATCCTTTTCTGTAGTTTATGTAAAAATTAGTTTTCCTGAACTTTCAGAAGCAGGCATGGCTTCTGAAACTCTGAAACCTTTAACTAAAAGTCATAACTCAAAAGTCAAAAAAGCTAACTTCACAGAGGTTCCTGGTTTATAGCTTTTGTGAAGTATTTTAAAAGATGGTTGGCTTTTTAAAATTTTCTTATTCTTCTCCCTGTGTCACATTGGGCCCCCTCCACATGCTTTCCAGTGAATATTTTGGCTATTTGGGGGCTTTCTTGTTCCCTGACCTTTTAGATACATTATTCCTTCCTTCTCCTTCTTCCTGCATAGGTGGTGATGGCACATAGGTCTTGTGGCTGTCTCCTTCTGCTAGTGTTCTGAAATTTATTTATTAAGTGCTATATTTTAAACATTCCTGTGTAAAACAAACAAAAATGAGAACCCAGCCCAGAAGAGAGAATGCAATTTAGTGAATGCATTCACAAAATGGAGACATTTTGTCATCTAGCTTTATCATAAATATTTCCAAGAAATTTTGGTGTTCATATCTAAGTACTCTTTTTGTGAAGGAATTTTTTAAAAGATGCCTTCTACGCTACTATCTTTTCAGAGTTCTCTTCTCATTTTTAAATTTGATAGGTCCTACTAAATCTCTCAGAGGATTATATGCTTCATTTTTTTTCTTTTCTTTTCTTTCATTCTTTTTTTTCTGGTACCAGGAATCGAACTTATGACCTCATGCTTAGCAGGCAGGTACCTATGCCACTGAGCTAAATCCCCAGCCCTATATGCCTCATATAGACATTTGCTTTAAGATAATAAAGCCTTCCTACTCCTAAGTAGCAAGTGGAAATTGATGAACATTCCTGGGACAGGCTCTACATCCCTATACATTCTCATTCTGAACCAAAAGTCTGTGAATAGTAATCAGAGAACCTTGTAAATAAGAGCTGTTGGGATTTAAAAATTCTGTAGTATCTTTACAGAATCTTTATGGGCTGCTTGGAGACAGTTAATACAGCCAGAGAACAGGGGCGCATACTGACTTTTGGAGACCAAATCAGGGGACAGATGCATGTGAATCTTCCCATAATCCATGTACATTTGAAGGAGAAACTACAGGCCTCTGTAGGCCAAATTTGGATCAAGATGTGCTGGGAGAGTTTATTTGGGAGTTTCTCAAACCACAGGTCATATGTCTGTTTCATCAGCCTTCTCCAAAAATCAAGTCAGCTGGGATAGACAGGTGGTTTTTATTTACTCCTCTATTTCAACAGGATTTTAATTAATAACAAGCAGCTTCTGATAGCGACTTCAATAATGTTATCAAGGAATAAAACCCTGGTTTTTATGACCTCATATTCAGTTCATGAGTGTACTATAAAAATAAATACAAATTCTCTAAAACTAACCATTGATATAGAATTGTCTAATGAAGTGGCACAGACTTTTTTTTGTGTGTTTGTTTTTGAGACAAGGTCTCACTATGTAGTCTGGGTTGCCTTGAATTCACTGCATAGCCCAGGCTGGCCTCAAACTCATGGCAATCTTCCTGCCTCAGCTTCCTGATTACTGAGATTATAGGTGTATGACACCATACCTGGCTTTAAGACAGATATTTAAGGTAGAAAAGAAAACCTTCTTTATTTGACTTATGTTTCCAGAGTGGAGTGAGGATGAGTTCCGAGTTATTGACTAAATAAATATTTTAGTATTAGATTAAGCAATCTTCTTCCTTGTATTTCAATCAACACATGTCCTGTGAATTTTGTGTCCACATGAACTCACTGAAATGTGACTCCGTATACACAGTGCCTGCTCTTGTAAAGGTGAGGATCTCATCTACATCTCCATGCAGCCCTGTTGGCACTGAACTCATCACTAGAGAATTCAGGTGAAAACTCATAGAGGATTCCTTTGAGGAGTTCTAGGCCAAAGATGATTCTCTAAAGTAGACTAGATGTACTTAGGGTGGATCAGTTCGGTGAAAGATGAAAGACCCCTTGATCACCCACTACTTTCAGTTTTCTTCTCTCTCTCTCTCTCTCTCTCTTTCTCTCTCTCTCTCATAAACGGATATAATGCTCCCTTTTTTGAATATATGAAACATTAAAAATTAAACATTAAAAAATATCATTTTCTAAAGCTCATTAATTGTATGTGGTTTGCTATCAGATTCATGAAATTTTTATAGAATATTGGCCCACAGACCATCTAGATGGTTCCAAAGGATTATTATCCCCTAAAAACTTAAACTCATAAATAGATACATCTTATTCCTCACCCATCTTCCGCATGATTTTCATCCACCCATTAAAAACAATCATAGAGCCAACTAAACTTTCACCTGACCTCTGTATTAAAAAGTGCAACCCACGGATGCACCATTTCTCATATAGTCATCACAGTAAAGACCTGTCAAGTATTTACTATTTCTTACGTGCAAGCCATCAAAATAAATCATGTCCAATATTGTAGGGTCTAGTTGTAAAGTGGTTATTATTCAGTGTGAATTTTTACAATTGGCAGTTGTAAAATATGATGTCAACAGGTATATTTTTAAGTTTTCTATACAGACAATACCATTAATTGCTAAAATTTATTGGCTCAAGATGCCTATTTACTCCTCGTTGTGTTAGCTACACACTAGCCAGGGGAGTGAAAGGTACTTTCTTTTTGCTATAGTTTAAACACTTACTGTGTGAAACAAACAAGAATGAGAACCCAGCCCAGAAGAGAGAGTGCAATTTAGTGAAGGAACAGAAGCAGATTAAAGGAGAAAATAGGGTTATGCAGGGAAGAAGGACAGGGTTTGTTGTTTATTTTCAGGAGGAAAAGTGAGCTATGCTACGTTTTGTTTTGCTTGGTGTGTTGTTTGGAGCATCTAGATGAGTACTTATGTGTGCAGTATTTTTAAAAAGCAAAATCAGGCGAGAAAATGCAGTAGCAGACAACTAGTCTTAAAGGAGCATGCCAAGTAGATGTCTGTGACAATAGGGGATTTTGTTTGTCTCTACAATAAGAAGCATCATACAGTAAGGACATGTCTGGATTAGAAACATAGATTGATAATAAATGGTAGTGTAAAATACCAACCTAATTATTTTTAAGAACTATGCAGATTTCAATCATGATATGGTTGGCTACATCCATGTTTATTGCCTACTCTTTGGCAACTAGACACATCAATAAAAACATGAAGAACCAAAAGAGATCTGGAAAGTCCACAGAAGAAACAGAGATAGTGATGACTTTCTGCAGTGGGTAAAATACTGTAGAAAGAAGAGTGAATAGAAACATGAATACATTTTATGAAAATGTAAACTTTTATAGTATAAAATCAGGGAAACTAAAGGGGAGAGAGAGCCCTTGAACTTTAAAAAAAGTTATTTTAGACATCTAAAAAAATACTACTTTACTCTTGAGTTATAAATACATCATACCAAGACATGAACAAAACAAATGTGGTAGTGATTTTGGTAACTGCATAGATAAAATACTCATAATGAGTTGTTAAAGGAAGTTAGAATTTTTTTGGGACAGTTCCATAATTTGTAAAGCTAATACACTTTTTTTTATCTTTCCACTAGATATTTCTTGATTTGTCTATCAGAGTAATCTTCTGAATGAAACACAGAAGGTCTTACACTGTAACATCCTAGCACAGTGTTTGGTGGGATGTAGACTTTTGCTCTTTGCTTGATTGTTGAATTCCTTTTATACTTCAGAGAAATGTCCTGCTGAAAACTGATGTTATTGACTTAATAATATCCTAACACTTAACTTGGATGAGGAAGTTACATGAGTAATGCAGAGAATTGTCATTAAGAAATAAACACATAGAATGAACTGCTATTGGCAATGGAATATTAATATATAGGGCACAAGCTGGGGTTAAGGCTCCTGAGTTCCACTGTGGCTTCTGCTACTGCTCAACTAATGGTTCATTCCTTTTGATAAGTAAATTGACACAAATAAGTAAGGCCTGACCAAGACAGCTATTTTAACAGGACAGTTGGTGGGGAGCCAGGGATATAGCTCAGCAATCATAAGTGCCTGCCTGGTAAGCTCAAGTTCCTGAGTTCAATCTTGGTACAAAAAACAAAACAAAACAGGACAATTTGATATTGCTGCAAACCCATATTCTTTAAATATGTGCTTATTATTTATTTAAGACAGCTTGAGAAGGACGGGGAGAAAGGATAAAATCAGCCTCTTTTCTATGGGCTTCAACAATTTAGCTGTGACCAAGCAGAACGTGACCCCTGCAGTTAGTCACGCCTCCAACCCTCCTTGAAGGCAAACGAGTGAGCATCCGCTCACTCATCCCTTGTTACTTGAGCAGCCCATCGGGAGCCTCAGCTTCCCACTGCTATCCCAAGTGGTTCCTGAGAAAGTGGTCCTCTGAGAAAGTCCTCTGAGAAAGCATGTTCACTTCTATTTTATTACATTTTTGTATGAGATTGATTTGGTATATAGCATACAGATTTTGTGCATATTTCACTACAGAATGATGCTTAGAGTCTCATCCTTAATTCAGGTCTTATAACTAATTCAAAAAGAAGTCTAAAAATTATTCATCAAATTTGAGATTTTTACTTAAATTATTTTGCAGTGGCCATGGATGGTCACTAAGTTGGTGCTCTGTGAGGGTATGATTTATATTATTTTTGTATCCACTTCAACTAGCCCAGTGTGCACAGACAGTGCTAATAGAAATGATGACTGGATGATTGGAGGAAGGTATCACTGGGTTACTCCGTTTTCCTCTTGGTTTGGTCTGTGAAGACACCTGATTGCTATCTTTATTCTGCTACTCTTCAGGATGAGAATAGAACACAAGCTTATGAAAGGAGGGAGTACCTTGTGATAGTGAACTGATTGTGTCAACTTGAGTAAGAAACACCGACTAAACTGGATCAGCATAGTTTGGGTGTGGCTGAGGGCCTTCACTGAAGATAGAAAACCCACACTGTGGCAGTTTGTCACCTGAATGGTATAAAGGGGCCGTGAAGAAGGAAGACTCACTTCTGTTTCTTCACCTTGGATGTCATCTTCAGCCTCCCTGTGCAGACTCTTCAGCCTCTAGCACAGACCCTTCAACCTTCCACTGCAGACCTTTTGGCCTCCTGATTCGGAGTCACACGGGACACTGAGTGAGCTCCGGCCTTCGATTGGACCCTTTGGACCTCCAGCGCGCAGACGGATCTTTTGCACTCCTCCACACTTGACTCTGTGTGTGGCCTCTGTAAACCAATCTTGTAAATTCTTAAATATTTGTATATCTTACATTAAATCTGTTTCTCAAGTAAGCACTAATACACACCCATAGACAGAGCTGTTCATTTTGTGCCAGCCAATATACAGGAAGTCAATTTTTCAAGTCCAGCCATTCAAATAACTGTTCTTTCTGATGACTTGATCTGTACCGGATTAGACTGCACCATGGATGTTAGCCTATTTCCAGCCATGTTTGGCATCCAGAGTGGCTAGTCCTAGTGGAAACTGCACGGCGAACAACCTAGCTTGGTGTAAAGAGTTCTCAATTCATGTTGCAACAGCGTGAAGCCTTGGAGAAGCCACTTTCCCTTCTCAAGTCTCACTTGCTGGTTCAGTATGAATCTTATATGTAAGACTGAGGAATACATAAATGCATGAAACATAGTTTCTGGTTTCTTTAAACACACATTTTATTTGAGGAGATTAAAATGCGCCTCCTAAACACAGCTGTCCAAGACAGGAGTCAGGGGCCCCACAGTTGCTCTTTTCTTGTCAACTGCATTCCAAGCAAGAACAATTACCTCCTGCTGCAATAATAAGGGAGGAAATATAGAAGAGAGGACAGTTGAACTTGGGATTAAAGAATAATTAAGTTGCATTAAGCAGAAAACTGGGGAAAGGCAGTTCAAGTGGCAGGGCAGGCACAGAGGTGCAGGGCTGGAAAACATTGCTGGTTTGGTGTGGTGGGACAGGTGGTTTGTGGGAGTGGGCTGTGAGAGATAAGACCAGAAAGAAACCTGCTTCTTCCATGGCACACAGTAGGCACTTTAACATTAAATGTCTGCACTGAATAAATGAGATAAGGAAGACAGGTGGAAAGAACCCCAGCGTGGACACCAGGACCCCACATAACACCTTGTTCCCAGTACTCTGGACTCTTTTGAACATGTCACAGAAAAGATGCATTGTCCTCAGCTGTCACCTGGAGGAAATATTATTCATCCTTACACAGTTCCTAGAGTTACCAGGACAAAATGAATAATAAGAAGAAAGAGTCTCAGAAAAGAAAACTGTTGTGCCCTGACAAGATTAGACAGAACTGGATACAGATTCAAGTGAAGTAAGATACTCTTGGTAACAATAAATGTGTAAAGTTATTTTTAGAGTTCTTCTTGTATAGTAATATAATTCCTCAGTAGGTAAGAGAAGGTGAGGGAAAAGCCAAGACTGTGATTACCTGGATCAACCAAAAATACAACAGACTCACCACAACAGCTCAGTGGTCGAGTGCTTGTCTACCATGCTCAATTCCCTGTGTTCCAGCTCCAGTACTGAAAAGAGAAAAGAACATAACAGTGTCATAGATGGGCATATGGCGACAGATAGGTTAGAAATAGCTGTTCAGTATCAAGAGAAAAAACAATGAGGCACCTGGAGAGAAGCCAGGAAAGGAAGCCTCCTGGAATCAGGAGACTGAATGGAAGAATCCAGTGAGTCCCAGGAATATAATCAGATGCAAGAGCCTCCTGGTATCCTTCCAGTTCCACATTGTATCCTTGCTGCAGCGCTCCTGACCCAGGCACAGGCCCCTGATGCAGCACAGGAAGAGCTCCTTTCTTTGCCAGTGACTTACCTGGAGCCAATCTTCCTTGGCAGCTAGCCACCAGGGCAGGGCGGGTGTGCCTTCATGACAGTTTCTTGGACAAGCCTTGCTCTTTTCAGCCAAATTTCCTGAGCTCTTAGATTTCAAAATGAATTTGACCAGAATGACCTCATTCATAATCCCCACCCCACCCCCCACATTTGGTTTGACAAATTCGCTTCTGCTGATCCAAATCAAGTCAGATACCTGCTGAGACATCTCATAAGCAGGTCCCAGAGTCTGTGGCTTCTTGTGGTGTTTACACTCTGAGGGTCAGAGAAGCCCACCGGGTGAACAAACCCATCAGTGTGGCACTGCTATGAAAGCTACAGGGAGGAGCAGCAATCTTCTGAAGAGTCTTCCTTGACACTCCTGATCAGAGTCACCTCCATCTGTTTCCTTGATGACAGGGTGAGCTTGCTCCCTTCAGTGCAGTAAGCTGGAAAATTTGGGTCAAACCCCTGTGAGTGAGGTGGAGCCTGAAGGACTCCTCTGTTTCTATCTCAGAGTTTCTCCTAGACATCTGCTTTCTACGAAAGTGCTAGACGTTCTTCTTCAGGAGGGCTCACAGGCAGTTTCAGGAGAGGGAATTACTAGTGTCACTGTGGTTTTAGAAAGATGCAGGGTGACATCTTCCTACACTGGAGGCACCTACTGCATTGGTTGCCTAGGCAGAGTGATTAGGGGCCAATTTCAAGTGTCTCTGGGAGATCCTGTGCTTCCTCCTCCAACCTGGGCCACATTCTGGAAATGCAGGAGTCACAAGGGAGGAGTCCAGCCACAGAGGAAAGGCACATAACACTACACAGTGGAGCAGAGCTGCCATTCGCCAGGCACTGGCATGATGAGGACAACTAGCATTGTTCCATGTAAAAAAAAAATTAGAAAAATGACACTCATCTGCACTGCTTGAAAAATTTGAGTGAGAAAGCAACCGTGAGTCCAGAGAAATTTCTCTCTTTGAAATTTGGAGGTAAAAAAATTGTTGTCATTTCCTTGGCAGCCTGTCAGATTGGCAGGTTCTCATGATGTGTTTCTGCTACCAGCAGGTGAGTGAGTTTTTGAGAACTCTTTGTGGGAGTTGAGCATTTGTCAGTGTTCAACTACAGTAAAATAAAGATAGCGGTTAGGCCTGAATTCTTACTCCATACTGACAAGCACAGAGCAACACTGAGTCTCTAGCAAGGCTAGCATTTCACAGCAGAGCAGCCACAAGCAGCATCAGCACTGATTAATAATACTCTGGCATGTAGCAGGGAGATGGAGTTGTTTGGAAACTCAGAAAAGCCCTGTCAAGACAGGCAAGAGTCTGACCCTAAGGTTAGAGATTTGTGTACTGAGACATCCAAGAAGATCAAGGTCAAATTAGGTCTCTGAATAACAGAAACAAGGGTGCTCTTACATGACTTCCAAAGACATAAACTAAGTAGTTAGGAATGTGTGGATATGTCACCACAGTGGTATAATGCTACATGTTTTCAGTATAGGATTTGTTTTTCTGTAATGATATATTCGCAGTAGACATTTATGTACTGAATGACATTATTTTCTTCCTCTGTGGACTAGGATAAAAGTTTTTGGAAATGTGCTTTTTACAAAAATCATCATTGGTATCTTACAGAATTGGGAGTTATAAAATAGATCCCTTTAGCTTTGTGGGATATGTTACAAGATCCACCATGGATGCCTGAAACTGAAGATAGCACCAAATCCTATTACAGTGCTCCAGCAGTCAATCTGACAACTGAGACAGCAGCTCAGAGACTAATGAGAAGGTAGCATATACAATGTGGATACGCTATATATAAGGATGATTCACATCCTGGAAGAGATGGAATACACAATGCTATATTTTATCATGCTCCTTAGAACCAGAATAATGTGTGTTTTAAAATTTATGAATTGCTCATTTCAGAAATTTTCCATTTACTATTTTCAGATTTCAGTTGTCCATGGGTAACTAAAACTATGGAAAGCTAAACTGGATAAAAGAGGACTACTATATACATAAGACATTTCCATTTTGCAAGCAGGAAAACTAGGGAGGATTAATTGGATATATAAGAATTTAATCCTCTGGCATGTGTCCAATATCATTTTACTGAAGTGCAATTCAAAAGCAACAGGATAGAAACCAGAAGATTGGGCAAGATTGTTCCTTTGCATATGACTGTTGGGTTGGAAAGGAGTTTCTCTTTTAACTTTTTCCCTTCCAAATAACCCCAACCTACTCTGTTCACTCCTCACTGTATGCCTTCAATACTTTGTGGACTTCTATTCCTTTGGTTTTATCTCACACATGCTGCTTTGTGATTGTCCTTTTTTCCTGATAAACCAGAAGCTCCCCAGCCCTGGGTCCTGATGCCTGTAAGCCAGTATTTCCTTCTCTTCCTAAAGGCAGAGAAGGTTTCCAAACATGGACACTCATGGGGCAGAGGCTCCTGTCTTTCCCAACCCCAGTCCCTTGGAGAAGGGATAGCTGTTTATCTGACTGAACTCAGGTGACCATCCAGCCACCTGAGGGCAAATCAGCTTGCTCTTCACAGTGAGGAACTTTATCATGGTCTGATCAGATTCACAGAACAGAGTCCACTGGAAACTTTCAAGTGGCTCATGGATCTGTTTCTTCTCTTTGCTTTCTCACATACTCTTCTCTTTCTCATGCTTATTTTCTGTAACCTTGTCTGAAATGCTCAAACATGGAAGAAAATCTTCCACATCTGCCTTGTATATTTTTTCACAGGCTAAAATAAAACAAAACCAAACAGTAAAATATATTGCACAGTCCTGGCATTGCCCTGAGATGTCTGCAGTGGGTGGCGTCATTGCTAACTGATGGAGCTGAATGGTGGGAATATGGTGGTGACTGAATGCCTACTAGAAATTTCAGAGCCCCTTCTCATGAGCTTCCTCATATCATATAGGCCCAAATTATTTGGATCTGTTTGGAGTAACTTCTTGGCCTGGAATTGTCCTCCAAATGCTTTTTTAAAAAAATGAATTGGCTGTATTTAGCAGAATAGTGTTTTTAATAGCTTGAAAAACGATATCCAGATGCTCAACACAAAGGAGGAGGCCCATTCTCTCTAACTCAGGGCCTGCCACAGTGATCCTTAGCCTGGTCCCTCCCATCTGGACAGCTGCCCTGAGTCCTCTAGGGAGCTCCAACTGGCCCCAGCTCCAAGGAAGGCAGGCAGGCAAACCATCTGGAATGCATCGTCCAGCTTGGCTCCATGCTGCCCAGGCACCCTGACAGCTTTCTGGGTCCTTGTAAGGCTTGGGTTTCATCCACCAGCTTCTCCAGAGACCTTCAGACTTCTCTTTGACTCTTTCCAGAATTTGGATTCCACAGAGGCACAATTAGACCAGCTAGTCACTTCCAAGTTGGGCTGTCTCAGGAAAAGGACCAAGGTATACTCTGAGAGACAATTTCCAGCAGCTTCTGGTCCAGGGACAGATAAAGAAGTGGAGCAGTTTTTGCAAGAACCCTCTCCCCATCTCCCTTTATTCTCACTGAACTATCCCAGCCATCCACACCAGCCCTGTTGATTGATACATATTTGGGAAGGAAATTTATCCTGTATCAGGTGCTTTGGGGAGTCTTTTAGAAATGGCAACCTGGCTTTCTAAATTATCTCTGCACTGTGCAAGGTTTCCTTGAGAGAAATAAGAAGATAAAATCCACAAAGAAGGGAAGGGATTGGGAAGAGGTTTGAAATTATCCTCAAATCAAATCTGTAGAAAATGATTGAATGTTTAAATGTTTCTTCTTTAAAACCATAAATCTCTCCAAGTTATTGTCGATTTATTGCAATTATTTCTTTAGGGTGACAAACATTTTGTCAATATGCAGAAAGTACAGATTGGTCCCTTACAAAGTCTGAAGCTCTTCCTTCTACCTTGTTTCTACTCCTAATTGTTTTCCTTTCCCTCAAATTCCAGACTAGGGGAGCAGATTCCAAGTTAACTGGATCTAAATTAAAGAGAGTCTAGTGTGTTTCCTATGGAGCTCGTTCTCTTAAATGGCTAGAGTGGGAAAAAATACCAAATTTATCTGGTGCCATCATCTCAAAGTTTCCTCATGTCACCGTGCAAATCCCTCACCTGGCAAATTCATCAAGCATTCCTCTCTATGTCTTCAGCCTGCTATTAGCTATGGCTCTCAACTCTGATGCTGACCAGCTGGAACTAGCAGATTACAGCCTGGGACCAAGATATAATGCTGCTAGGTGCTCATGCACCTCAGCAGACAAGAGTGGAACAGGTTGCCCTTCAGCACACTGCCGTGCTCTCTCAACCCCAAGCTATCACCACATGATAGACAAGCACAACAAGACTTGGAGCAAAGAGAGGGTCACATTGTCCACTGCATTAAAACTGAGCAGGGAGAGTACTCTCACCACTACATGTAAGAATCTCTTATTGGCTGCCCTCTCTCCCTATCAGGTTCTGCCCCTGTGTCACTCATACCACTCCAACCTTCTCCAGGGTCCAATCTTCTATTTTCTCCATCACTTCCATTATCTACCAGTTCTTCAGAACCATTTAGCAACTCTGTCTTCTTCCATACCATCACTTTCCCTATCAAAGGCCGACAGGGCATTACTCTCATGGGTCCTGGATTCCCAGAAAGGAAGAACTTTCCCTCAGTAGGATCTCTTTCTCCTAGATCTCTATTGCAAAATGCAGCAATGTGGCAAGGGTGAGATGGAGCTGGGAAACTGGTCAACTCAAAAGCTGGCCCTGGAGGTGCCAGGGGCAGACAGACAGGCAGCTTGAGGGCAGTTTTAGCTTGATTTCATACCTGGTTGGGCCTGAGGTTTCCAATTTGTTGGGGAGAGCATAGCCCCAAGGAATTCAAGAGGCAGCCAGAGCTAAGGGGCCCTGGGTCACTAGAAGGTGGGCTGTGGACTGCAGGATGTAGCCACCCACTGTGACTATAGGTCAACACTCTGTCCCAGGAATGAGGACACGCCCAACACACACACACACACACACACACACACACACACACACACACACAATGAGTGGATCATTCAGAGCAAAGTTTCAGTATCAGAAGAGGCAAGACAAGGACATGAAAGACACTAATGTCAAAGTGTTTTTGAGTGTGGAAAATATACAAAGGGTCACAGCTCAGGGCCAGTGTACATATCCAACATCATTGCTGAGGCCTCAGATCTCTGGTTGTTTTACCAGTGAGGACACTTGGGGAATCAAATAGACACAAGGCCCTTAAGAGTGGGCACCTGGCTGTGGGAATATGATCTGATGGTGGGTGAGTGGGCTGGGCTATTTCTGTCTTGAGAAGGCAGGGCCAGTTCTGTTGGACTACTGAAGGCAAAAGAAACAACATGGACACTGGTACTCATCAGTCATAAAGAAAAACATGTTTATTATTAGAATAGCACCTCCCTGGCATCCTGGCCACATGCCAGCCTGACGTGGTGGGGAAAACACTGGAGAAGGAGTCTTGGAGTCTCTGGTCTATTCTGGCTCTAACCACTAACCAACTGTGAACCTTGGATATATATTTTCATGAACTACTGAGCTTTGGTTTCCTCATTTGTGAAATCAGGAAGTTGGGCTCAATCGGTGGTTTTCAAAATATGGTCCTGAGATTGGCAGCATCAGTGTCACCTGACAATTGAAATGTTCTCATTATTTCTCACTATGAGAAAAGCAGATTTCCAGGCCAGACCCAGACCTATTGAATCAGAAACACTGGGAGTGGAGGCCAGAAATCTGTGCTTTAACAAGCCTGTAGTTGATTCCAATGCACAGCAAGGTCTGAGAAGAAATGGGCTAAATAATTTCCAGATCTGTGTATGGGTCTGTTAGGAGAGATGAAATCAATCTGCCTGTTTCTCTGTCTCTGTCTCTCCATCTCTCTCTCTGTCTCTGTCTGTCTGTCTGTCTGCCCCCATACCCCAGCAACTCTCCCACAAGCCACTTATAACTTGGCCAGTAAAACCACCAGACTTCTATTCTGGTAGTTAAAATTCTCCCCTTCCCCCAGCAGGTCTCTGCTCTATCCTCTTTCTCCTCAGCCGTCTCTAATCTCAGAGCCTGCCTCTCTGCAAGAGATGCATTAGTGTTCTAGTCACCAGGTGGCAAATTGTACCATAAATTCTTGTCTCCTCTACCTCCTGCCCAATTAGCCAGAGGTAAGATAGGAAGATTTACTCTTTCCCACAAGCAAGGTCACAACCTGAAGTCGTCATGGAAGCCGGTTTCCATCCCGGCTCTCTGTTGGCTGCTGCAGCGGATTGGCTCATAGGCAGATGGCTCTGCCTGGTAGCAGGGATTTCATAGGCAAGGCGACACAGGGAGGATAACCCAAAGGGAAGAATAGCTGTGCTAAGCCTGTTGCCTTCTGGTTAAAAAAAATTTATAGATCTATTTATAACTTGTCTTGCTCCACAAAGGATTTGAAGTGGCTGCCTTCCTTGTTGGAAAATCCTTGATGCCAATACTTGGCATCTTCTACCATGGAGTTCCTGGCCCAGAGGAAGGGGCCAAGTCTTTCTTCATCACTCAGATTCTGTGGAGGACATAATGGGTACTCCAGGCAGCCTATTTTAGCATATTCTTCCTGTTTATCACCACAGAGAAAATGCAGCCACCATAATCCTGTTTTTGCTTTTAAATGGTATAACATGGCTTTACATTTTTCCTTATAGGTCACATAAACAAGATTCACTAGGAAAATGCCCAAAAGCCAAGTCTGAGCACTGATTGTCAAAGATCTTATGTAAAAGGAATTCTTCAGTTTTCTGTGGTGATCTATTCCTGCTAGGGAAATGCCCACTGATCAGTTATCAGTTGGATGGATACTTAGGAGCTGATTTGGGTTGTAGGTGCATTTAAATGAGTTAATACATGTGACGTACTTAGAAGAAGGCTGGAACCACAGTAAATGCCAGTGATTCAAGAATTACCTCTCTCTGTCTCTGTCTCTGTCTCTGTCTCTCTCACTCTCAGAATAAACATATCCAAGTCCTTATAGCCTCTCCAAAGGAGGCTAATGGTAAAGATTTAGTGTTTTCGTGCTGTCCTCGGGCCAGTAGGTTAGCAGAGACGGCCACAAGCCACACTTTGACATGGGCTGAGCTTCCTTCCCCATGCAAGATGTCATGCTTTGAGACTGTGGGCCCTGGACTGCAGACATGGTTGAACTCTGGCACCAGCTGTCCAAGTTCGGGCCCTACTATGCCCAGCACAGGCACATCAGTGTCACTGATCTGCATGTAGGCACTTGTCCCTGACCTTGACGTTTACCCTTAACACTCTTTTTGGAATCTGACTATTAAAAATTTTTTGTAAGAAAGAACCAAGAGCAAAGACTAGACAACGTAATTCTAGAGAAGAAAAGAGACTTACCAGATATCAAGATTTGTCTTTAATCTATGGAAATTAGAACTGTGCTATTGGTACAGGGGTACATTATTATACCAATGGACTAGAGAACCCAGAAACACACCACACCTATATATATACAAGACAGGGAAAGCATAAAAATGGCCAAAGGGGAAGATAGTCCACTCAATAAGTGGAACTTGAAAGTTGGTTTAAAAGATAAAATGGATTTCTACCATATACCAAATTTTTTTTAAAAAGGAACCTTAAAAAGTAAATCTTTTAAAAGAAGCTACAGAATTCAGGATAGGAAATAATGTCTCAGATAAGTAATAAAAGATACTGGAAAGGAAATGATTCATATACTTCACATTAAAAATTTAAACTTACACTCATCAGAATTCATTATAAAATCAGTCTGGGAGAAATATTTGCAACATATGTAACTGGCTCAGGGTTAGTTTTCAGCAAATATAAATCAATAAGAAAAAGTAAAACACACTACTAAGAAATGGACAAAAATTCATACACAGGCATTCACAGAACAGGAGACTCAAATAGCCAATAAGTAAGTAAAAAAGTGCTTAACCAGTCAATAATAAGCAAAAGGAAAATCAAATCTCCAATGAGATACTTTTTTTATACCTGTCAGATAGGCAAGAATTTAAGCCTGAAGATAACAAATTGTACCCTCTCTGTGTGAGTACAAAATAACTTGGCATTTGCTGGTAGGGAGAAAAGGAGGCAGGATCTACCACCCAGTTCTGCTACCAGGTGTACGCACCAGAGATTCTATCTCTATATATGAATATGTATGCCTATCTGTATCTTAAAAAAAATCTAAACCAGGACATATATACAAGAATGCTTTGTGTTTCCTATTCAGAATAACCAACCCCAAACCTGGTAGCCTGGTAGCATATGCCTGTAATCCCAGAACTCAGGAGGCTGAGGCAGGAGGGTTGCTGTGAGTTCGAGGCCAGCCTGGGCTACATAAGTGAGTTCAAGGCCAGCCTGTACTCTGTCTCAAAACAAAACAAAAACAGAATAACCAACCCAAGTATCCATCACTACAGAATTAACAATAAATAAATTTTGATATGTTCATTCAGTGAAATACTGTACAGAAGTAATAACTACAAAGAAGTAACTACAAAGGAATAATAACTATATACATGATTATGGGTGAATCTCACAAATATGGAGTGAACTGAGTAAGACAAAGAAAGATACTCTGTTGTTTCATCTATTTAAAGATAAACACCTGGAAAATTAAGGCGATATTGTTTAGTGGCATGAGGTGATAATAAGAAAAAGGTTGAAAAACATTAGGCTTGGGAAATCCACAAGGACTGGTGCAATATCCTAGGGCTAGCAAGCAGTCAGGGAGCATTACCATCCCAAGGCCTGGAGCCCAGGGAGGACATAGCTGTTTGGAGGGTGGCCTGCCTGGAGCCTGGTGGCTCCATAGAGAGAGCACAGAGGGACAAAGCCCCTGACCTCATTTTCCCTGTCCTTTGCTCTGGCTTCACTTTGGCAAAACCTCTTAGGGAATCAGGAATCAAGGGAGCCCCAGTGCGGTTGGAATGGGTGAGCCTTAGGGGCACAGGGCAGGTTAGAAAAGGTTGGAGAATGGATCTAGAGGGGAAAATGGAGATTACATAGCAAAATACATGTGGGGACATCATAAAAGGTAAAAGGGTCACTACGCAGTGTCACCTCAGGAACAAGAAGGGGGGGGGTTGAAATCAGAAACAGGTACATGGGAGCTTCCAAAGTGATAATATTCTGTGCCTTGGGCCTGGGGATATACTCAGTGGCACAAGCACCTGTCTGGCAAGCATGAGGTCATGAGTTCAGTCCCTGGTACCAGAATATCCTGTGCCTTAAGCTGGATTGTGGAGTCACGAGTGCTTATTTTACTTTTTCAAATAGGTATGCATAAATTTATATTTTTATTTCATAGAAAAATTTTAGGAAGTTGACAATGTATGAGGTAGATGAGATAAAAGGAGAAGAACCTCCATTGGTTCTGCAGACAAAGGTGGCCTGGAATCTGTACTTTACCACTAACTAGCTCAGAGTAAGCAAATAAATTAGCTTCTTTGATGAGCCCTGCAGGGGCTTGGGAAGCACTGTCCCAAATGTCAAGTACTGCTGTATGGACAGGCTTTCGCAGGCTTGGCCCTTATTCGTAAATCAAGATAATACCCCTTCTCATTGACCAGACTCAGAGCCTGCCTGGCAAGTGCAGGGCCCTGAGTTTGATTCCTTATACAACAAACAAACAAACAAACAAACAACAACAACAAACTACCCTTCTCTTGTGGTCATTAGGATTCACTAAAGTCATGCATAGGGTATAAACTCATAGGCTACACTAAGCCTTCCTCTCCAAGTCTGTGTTCTCTTACTTACTCTTGTACGGTTCCCGTGTGCTGACCACCCTAGTGTCCTTGACCTCTGGCATTCCCTTCGTTGGTCCTGCACCCAGATACATGCCCATGCCTGTGTCTTTTCCCAGCCTGCTCCTTCCCCTTGTCAGTCTCCCTGGCTGAAACTGCACCTCTCCAGGAAGCTCAGCACAGTCTCTCCAGAGCTCCTTACAAAGCAGATGCTAACAAAAACGAAAATTACAGTATCAGCACAGAAGCTCTCAACAAGTGCACTTGGGATGCCCCCCCCCAATCCATGAGAGCTCTGTTCCAAGACCCAGGGGATGCCTGAAACCGCAGACAGTACCAAACCCTCTGTCCATTGTTTTTTCCTATACATGCATACCGATGATAAAGTTTAATTTATAAAGTAACCTAGTAAGAGTAACAGCAATAATAACAAAATAGAGCCATAATAATACACCACAATCACAAGTATTTGAAAGCATATGAATTGTTTATTTCTGGAATTTTCCGTTTAATATTTTCAGACCACAGTTGGCTGCTAGTAAATAAAGCAGTAGGAAGCTAAACCACAGATGGGGGACTGCTGTATTGTTCAGCTCACTGAAAAGTTGTTTCGAGCAGGATAATCACTGCAGGCAATATAACAAGACCCCTGCCTCAGAAAAATAGAATGAAATGAAATCTTATTCAAACTTAAAACATACAGGTGTAGATTTCTTTGCCAGTCTTTGCAGCCTAGGATTTTTTTTATGTATGATTGAGCTCGTTGTCTTTCTTATATCGTTCCGGTTTTGGTAAGGTGGAGCAAGAACACAGTCACTTGAGAAGCCCAAGGTCACAGAGCTTGCAGCAGACCTGGGACCAGTGTCTTTATATTTCTCAGCATGGTGCCAAGTGGCATAGTGTCCTATAAATTTAGTTGAATTGCACAGAGCTGCCGGGCTGGGTTCCGGAGGAGGGTTGGGATGGCAACAAAGAGGATGAGCCTTGAGCTGCAGCGAGCCAAAGAAAACTTGACCCAAACTGTAACACTGCCTCTGGTGGTCATCCCTAGATCAAGAGCAAGACACGGTTTCCTGAACAAAAGCTTCAACTCATTCTGCGACTCAGTGCTTCTCTGGTGTGTGGGATGGGGAGCTGGGGAGCAGGGATCACGGGCTGAGAGGGACCGGCTGTGGCCTCTCCACTAACCCAGCTTTCCTGGCTTCTCCTTTGTCCAGCCTGTGCTCTGAGGTCAGAATCTAGTCCATAGTTATTTAAAAGTTTTGTCTTGGCCCTGGAATGCTGGCATGCTCTAGTGGAATTAGATTTTCTAAGTACAATTTTCTAGGGCTGTTGAGGCTTCACTAAGAGGTTGGGTAGATTCCCAGGAGACAGTCAGTAGACATGCATGCATGCGTGTGTGTGTGTGTGTGAATGTTCATGTATGTACGTGGTGTGATCTTTTCCCCACCAAGACTAGGCAAGCACAGATTATACAGAGAGTAAGGCAAAGAGCTTCCAGGCAAATTTTGGCCCTCAGAGCTTCTCGGTGTATACATGTTGCTGCAGACTTTACTGTCTACCATAAATATTGTCTTAGTTCTTCCACAGAGATCAGGATCTCCCAGGGTGCAAGGAAAGCTATGCAAGTTCAGCCTCCTTGTCTGGCGGGACTTGCCCAGGGACAGCACATGGGGAGCCCCACTGTTCTCTATCTTCCTGCCTATCCACGGATCCTGATTTAGGAAAGCTACTGCCCAATAGGAAAAAAGAGGGCAATGCTGGACGTATTTCTGATTAGTGCTCCATGTGTACCAGTCATCTGTTTCCTGGTAATATGATTCAGGTTCTTGAGAGATTTGGACTGGACAGAAGCCATCTGTTGCATAATTAAAACATGGCTCAGAAGCTCATAGGACCCTCTAGAGCAGCCTCTCAATTCTAAAGAGGTTCAAACTATATCCCAGAGAGTTCTGTGACTTACCCAAGATCACACAGCTCATTTGGCAGTCTGGTTTATGAAGGATTTTTTTGAAGGACTAAAACATCCTAAAAGTTCACAGGAATTTTTATACTAAAAAAGAGTGAATTAACAACTAGCTCTCTGCCGACTAGTTTTGAAGCTTTGTTCAAGTTATTTAATCCCCTTTTTCCTTCTCCATAAAATGGTGCGAATGATGATCGTGTATCAGGAGTATGTTAAAGGTTCTGAGGCATTTACCTTAAGAACTCTTTCAGACACAATACACAAAGGGTGATCTAAATATACAGTGAATGTTTACATTTAAAAGATTTACCTTTCCCAAAGAGCTTAAAACATCATACCACAGTGATTCATGCATACCAATGTCTGTAACAGCACAATTCATAATAGCTAAACCCTGGAGGCAGCCTGTATAACCCTCAACAGACGATTGGATAAAGAGATGTACCTGTATATAGTGTAATACTACTTGGCTATAAAAATGGACAAATTTGAGACATTTTAGCAAAATGTATGCACCTGGAAAATGTTATGTTGAATGAAATAAATCAGACACATAAGCTTGAATGCCATATGGTATCTCTCATTTGAGTACGGCAAAGAAACAAAGGAAGAATAGAAGAAGACAAGCAAATGGATTGGGTCCAGGGGACCAGGGACAAGGGACAAGGCGGAAGGGATGGGGAAATAGAGTGAAGATACACCGGATATGTACAGGATCCTAAAAACTTCAATGAATGTGGACATTATTTGCCATAAATATGAACTAAGATTAACAGTGTCAATAAGAATGACAAAGGGGGATAGAGAATTAGAGGAGAGGAGAGGAAAAGGAATTAAAAAAGGAAGCTACATTACATACAGGTACCAACTTCCCAAAATGACTGTAAAATGCACATACTGAAAACATAGACTAATAAAAAAATTACAGTAAAAGACATATTATCCCTGACTCCTTCAGAATTCCCTACTGCACTTCAAACACTGTCCTATCGCTCTTGCCACTGTCTGGAGCAATTGCAGAAGTCGTTTTTGTGAGTGTCTTTACCAGGAGTGATAAAAATAATATGGTGAATGCTACCGCAGAGTATAATCCAGCAGGACAGGCTCATAAAGTCATTCCTGGGTGTCCTCATCTACTTTATTCATGGATGCATCTGGCACACACGTCACTCTTCTCCCAAATCAAAAAGACCATGGAAAGTAAATATTGTGAATCAATTCAGGACATTGAGGCAATTATGACAGTGCGAATAAAGACACAAAAGAGGATTTTGGAACTGCCCCCAAAAGTGGCAGGAACAATGGGGTAAGTGTGTCTAAAGTGAGGAAAGGTTTTGAGGGAGATTGATAGCAATGTGTCTTTTATTGTAATACATTATTGATTTAAACATCATATTTTTTCTTTTTTGAAATGGGGTTGTGCTGTATAGTTCAGGATGACCTTGAACTCATTACGTAGCCTAGGCTGGCCTCAAACTCATGGCTATCCTCCTGCCTCAGCCTCCCAAGTACTGGAATTGCAGGCATGTGCCACCACGCCCTGCTCACCGTATTTTTGATTACACCACACATGTTCCTTCCCTTTTCCTTTTCTTAGCATGCATTTTTTCTGGCTTGCCCTTAAAATAACAACAAGCAAATTTGAAATAAGTTGTTTCATTGACTGGATCAGCTCAGATTCACATGAACACAGTGTACATGGAAACATCCTGGGTGGTCCAGGTAACCCAGGGCTGTTTGGTAAGGTGGCAGGGGCAGGTTCTGGGAGGCAAGCCTGAGGTTGGGGTGGTGTACTGGCTGAGGAGAAAAGACCTCCAGCTGGAAGGTCAGTAGAAACCCTCTTCATAGCCTTTTTTAAACTAGAGAAGGAGAGACCCCTAATAGTGAGAGAAAGTGAGACTGCAGTGATTGGAAGAGCCGTCTTGGATACACCCTGGGAAATCAGGTTAACAAGGGGGCCCACGAATCCCAGGAGGAAGATAAGTCAGCATTCAGCTTCAGTCCACTGAAACAGGCTGAATCTGAAAGGTGAGGGGCTGCCTGGCTGCAAACTCTGGAGCGGTACCTCCCTCTTCTCAGTGCTGTGAGCCGAAGGCAGCCTCATTTGAGCTCCTGCAGCAGGCCAACAGGGCCTTGGCTGCCCTGCCCGAGCCACCAGCCACTTGAAAACCTGGTCTATGTCCCCTGTGTTCTCTGATGTCACCCCTGTGCTGGAGGTGCTGGCAATAGAAAATTCTTGATGCCTGTCATGGATTTCACATCGTACATCAAAAACAGAAGCATGCATCATAAACATCTCAGCCTTGAGGTCTTGTAGCAAGAAGGTTTCACGATCTTGTCTTTCTCCCACCAGCTCTGCTGAACTGAAGAGAACACGATGTCAGTGGGGAAGAGCATGTGCAAAGCTGGGCTGCGGCTCCTTGAACGCACAGTAGAAGCCCAGCAGAAGCTCAGTAGAGGGCCAGCAGAAGCTTGTTCCAGAAGCTTCCCTAGCGGAAAGGCACACGGTGAGTTACCCCACACTGGGGCTCGCTTCCTGAGCAGGAAGACACTCCAGGCACTCGGCTTCTCATGAGTCTCCTGGTCATTGTGCTCCATGGTGCCCATGCTGGTTCCACTGGGCAGCAGCCCAGAAACAACACCAAGATCCAAGGAACGAGGGTTGAAGTACAAGGCACTGCAGCTGCAGGTGCCCTCATCTGAGTCCTCGCACAGACGGGGCTCCAAGGCGTGGACCTGAAGCAGGTGCAGCCCCCTGACGGGCACAGGAGACTTGCCAAACACTGATGCCAGTGAGGTGAGGAAGTTAGTAATCAGGCAACATGGAAATCCAAAACAAGTTCTGTCCAATGCAGCTATCTGAGTGCGGGGGAGAGGCAGAGAATCGTTTGGAAAGCAAAGCCCTGCAGTTGAAAACAGTGAGTCTCAGAGCACAGCTCCTCGGCCCTTTTTAAGTGATGAGAGAGGAGGAAAGAGATTGTGGCTTGGCTGGACAATCACTGCCCAAACAGTGCTCACTGCTCCTGTCAGTTTGCCCTGAAGAAGGGTTCTTTTTCTAAATAATTGCCCTATTATGAGGGGCGGGGGTGTTCCTGTATCTCCTTGCTGTTAATTAAAGCTCTTACTAGGTTTCCAAAGTGCAGCTCAACATTCCACCCACCAAAGTACGCAGGGCGAGCGCTTTGTGAATAGCCACCACGTTTTATCACAGAGGTTTTTCTCACCCTCCATGATTCCCAGTCTCGGCCCTTTCCCCAACTCAGGGACAATGGAATGTCTTGCCTGGAATCAGGAGCACAATTAAAAATGGAGCAGGTGGAGGGCGAGGGCTGAGGCCAGTGAGCCAACACTGGGTCCAAATGGACAAAGCTGGGGAAATGCCAGGACAACGGTGTTTCAAACTGGCAGGCAGGAAAGCAGCCATGCCAGAGACCTGGAACTCTGCCCAGGCTTTCTCAGCTGGAGGCAAGAAAGGACTGCATTTGTGGACATCCTCAGGTGGCCCGGGGTGGCTCTTTTGGGTGCTTCAGTTCTGTCTGGGCTGCTACAAGCTTCTCCAGGTGAGGACTTACTCTGGCCTCCCTTTAGTTCAAGAAAGTCAGTTTTTGTTGGATCGTTGAACAGAACTGTTTGCAGCCTCACTGTCCACTTTGTATGCCTTAATTTTGTAACATGAACAACTGTTTCTAAGAGGACAATATGTAATTTATCAAGCAGTGATTTCTTACTTTTTTTTTAAAATTCTGTATAATTTCTACCCTTTTTTCTGTTTTGCTTTTTTCTCTTTAAATAAAATTTAAAAAAAAAAGAAAGTAAAGATTGGAGTTTGGGGACCAGTTGTCAGTCCTGAATGTCCCCTTCACCATTTACCTCCACAGACCCATGAGGTCTCTCCTGCAAACAGGATTGCCTGTCTTACAGCCTGCCCTTCTGTGCCACAGTTCTATGTGGTTTCGTGGACCTGCCCCACCCTAGGCTTTTGCTACTCATTTATTTGGCCATTTTCTTAAACTGACAGTTAAATTTTTGGTAGTTATACAATATGTCTCATTACTTCAATTAAGCAGTAAGCTATTTTGAGTTTGAGTATTTTTTATGATGTTTCACTAAGTACTTTATGTCACTTATGTCATTTAATCTGCATAGTGACCCTGTAACATACACATCATAATGCATTATCTTACTTTTGTTAAGGGCAATAAGAACAAAAATGTCCATACCTTTACCCAAGGTTCTGGCTCTTTGTATGTGTTAAGCTCCTTGTATAACTTCTCTATGTCTTGGTCTCATCTATAAAATGGGATAATACTTCATGCAGGTCATGAGAATGGACTAAGCACATCTGTATAAAGTACTGTGAACAGTACATGGCCCATGTTTGTGTGAATAAATGAATATCTAAATGTCACAGCTGGATGTAACCAGGCCATTAGATTCCAGAGCAGAAGTTCCTAACTACCCACCATGATTTCTCTCCTTATTGAATTGGTCCTGTTCCATTTCTTCTGAAAGCTTCGGCAAAGAATTTGATTTCTATTTTATATATGGGAGGTTTGCGCTATAGAAGACATGGTCTAGCCAGGGCCATGTACTCGTTTCTTTTCCTGAGAATTCCATGGTGACATTTCTTATGGGTCAGAGACTCCTCGGAGCACTTTCCATATATTAACTAATGTGGTTTGCATATTGTGTTAGGAATAGGCACTGCCATTCTTCCCATTTTACAGATCAGGAAGCTGGGACATGGACTGGACTAACTCCGCTGCTACATGTGTCCCCTACCCAAGTCCTTTCTCAGGTCTGGGGCCCATCAGGTCTGCCCATAAGACCAGAACAGGAGCTCTGGCTGAGTAACTGGGACACTGAACACCAAGGTACTTTTACTGAGGGGCTGCGCTTGTCCTACCTATTGTGCCTTGGTCTGTGGCTAAGGTTTCTATTAGCCCCCAAATAGAGGTGGCGGATTAACCAATGGTCAACTCGTAACACCCAGCTGGACTGAGTTGGTGTGGTGCTGGGTGGGGAAGGCCCACCTGAGGATCGTTGCCAACAGCATGAAAGGAGAACTGCAGGGGAGGAGGGCATGCTGTGATTCTCCTGGAGAAGACTGTTGTGCTGGCTTTCCCACAGGAACTCAGCTGCTCTCATCACTGGGGGAGCTTGGGACCTTGCTGTTGCTGAAGATGACTGCAGTTCTTTTAGAGGGAGCTCTGGCCCTTACTTTGAGTGTCACTTCCTGGCTCCACTGCAGAGCTTTCATCCTGCTGGCATAGACTTTCTAGCTTCCACCACTGAACTTTGGGCCTTCCCCGCAAAGATTTGTGAAACAGACTTTAATGAGACCCTGTCATGTCCTCCAGGCCTCCAGCTGGATTCTTTGGGTCTCTAGTGTGTGGACAGATCTCCCAGAGTCCTTTGCATTTGACTCGTTGGGTGAATATTATAAAATAATCTTATAAACTATGTGTTCTGTACTAAATCTTTTCCCTTGAAAATCTGACTACAACACCTGCCTTGGCCTAAATTCTGTATGGATCTTGCCAGCCTGGTCCATTGCTAGGATGACCAACTGTTCTGATTTGCCTGGGAATGTCCTAGTTTTAAAGCTGGAAGTCCTTTTTAGAAAGAAACCTCTTAGCCTTTTCTGACCCAGTGATATTTTAGTCTTTGGTGTTTAGTAATCCTTGCATTTTTCTATAGATTTCCAGAGAATATCATTCAATTTAGCAGTAGCTGTAACAGGTTTGAAGCCACAAAAGCATACAGAGTATAATTAGGGATATTTTCTCTACTGGTGGAGGGGAGTGCTTGGGTTTATTTTTCTAAAATTGTGCCAGAGGAGCATAATTGGCCACACTAGCAGCTCTCTTTCTGCCCCTCACATATGACCTACTGAGCTATTTTTTATTTTCCCATTGCAATTTCATTCTCTCCAAACACTTCTCCTAATGGCTCCTTTTCTTTAGTATCATTCAGCACACAGAACTGGGCATGCAGGGCATTAGAGACACAGCATGAACAAAGAAAAGAGCATGGACTTCACGAGCAGAATGATCTGAAAGGAATCTTGTTACTGATGTTATTTTATGTCCATGTGCAAATTCCTTAACCTTTCTGAACATCACCTTCCAAAGGATAAAGAGAAAATTAGCAATGACATATGTAAAGTGACCTTCAGAGAATGGGATATGAAAAACACCAAACAGCTGGTGAAAGACACCCAGGTCAAGAGTGGAGTTCCCTATGGACTGGCTGGATGCTAAGCCTATGAGAAGTTGACATGTACAAAGAGATGCTGCTGGGTGGCTAGCACATGCCTGGTGTGGCTTCTGAGCTAAATTCTACTTTTCCCTGTCACTTCCCTAGAGAAAAGCCAGATAGCATGCAGAAATACTTATTGAACGAAATGAAGCAACCATTCAACGGTACTGAAGACCTGTCCACAAAGCAGCCGAGGCAGTGGTTCACCACTAGATGGCACTAATGCTTCGCATGTAATTTATCCTCCTGCGTTTTCTCAAACTAGAGTATGGGGGGCAAAGACGCAAATTGCAACTCCGTTTGGAAGTGATTCTGTTGAAATTATAACACCCGCCTTTCACTGAGCTAGGCAATTTATAATGCATTATTGTAGCTCTTTTAACAGCCACAAGAAAAAGCATCCCCTTATACAGATGAGCGAATGAATTTCCAGTGAGTTTAAGCAACTTTTCTTAAGCTATTCTACTCTTGGGAATAGAATAAGGCTTGAAGCCAGGTCTGTTGGCTTGCAAGTCAGTGTTCTTCCCAGGGTATCGCACTGCTCCCGCTTTGGTGGCCTACTACCAGCCATGATCCTGCTCCTAAATCCTCTAAATCCTTGTGGCTGTTTGTTCTCTTATCATTGACCCAACAAGAACTCTACATAGGCATTGATTTCTAAAAAGGCAGCATGTAAGAGAGGACAAACGAGTCAGAGTAAGCTCAGTATCTCTTAGGCCAGACATGTTCCTCTTGAGCCCATGGATGAGCTGTAGCATCTGAAGAAGAAGAAAGTAATGGGCAACGAATGAAATCAATCATGATTAGTGTTTCATTCAGCAAGTATGTCCACACACAGGGCTGACAAGCATAGATGAGATGGGTTTGTAGTCCAGTTGGGGACAAGTGAATATACAGATGTATCTCAGTGTCACACAGATAATGTCTGTCACAACAGAATTAGAAATTTGTAGAGCAGAAAGATTTCTGCAACTGCGATGGTTACAGATCTGAATGCCAGGCTGACCTTCACAGAGAACATACCAGGGAGACTACGAATAACCAACTCCCTTTCTACTCAAGGTATAAACCAAAGACCAGAGGCCTTGTCATCATTTGAGAGCCTGTTAGACATGCAGACTTGTCCTGAGTCAAAATACATGCAAGATCTCCAGGTGATTTACACATAGTTCAAGATTTTGGGGGACCAAGTGTTTATATTTCTAGGTCTCTTTAAAATGTGCTAACATTTTTAATTCTTCTGCAGTTTTAATTTTGAATGTTGATGTGCTTTTAAGAATACTCTAAATGCTATAAGCTTCTCTTCTATAAGAAAACAGGGTTTTCTTTGGGAACTGTTAGCAGCTAAGTTTTCCGTGGACTAGTGATTTATTAACTGGAAAGAAAGGTCTTATCTAAAGTATTTTTGCATGCATGTATACAATGAGAATTATTTAAGAAACAAGACCTTGACAAAAACATAAACGATAATTTGGGGTCACTAAAAGAAATTTGTCTTATATTCACTCAAGTCAAGATGTGTTCTAATTATTTGCAAATTGCAAATCTATGTATATGTTGGAACCATAATACTAGACGAAATTCTTCAGGTGACTTCCTGTGCTCTCTCACTACCCTCCTATCCATCCTTTGGGATACATGAAAGTTGCTGGACTATGCAACCTGTGATTAGTCTGACAGACAGAGCTAGACATTAGCACACCAGCACATAAAGCAGAAGCACATAAAACAAAGTGAGGAAACATGGCCCTGGGGCCAGCACATGTTAGCTGTGCAGCATCACTTTCCTGAGTTTCAGTTCAAACCCAGCAAGATGGTTGCTAAGTTCCTCCCTGGCCTAGTGTTCTGTGAGCCTGGTTACCTGGGAATTGGAAGATGAGTTGTTATTCATTAAACCCTACACTATCAACCCTCAAATAGAAAAGGCCCACAACATCCTTAATTCCAGATATAACAGTTGAGAAATCTGGTCACCAGAATAACTTACCTTCATGGAGTCATTTTTAAATTCAATTTTGTAAAGTGACAAGATTATGTATCAGCACCTGTAAAACTTCATAACGTTCCCTTTGCTTCCATTCTTGCCCAGGGCTACAGTGCCAAGAATTGTCGTAATCTGGAGAAGCAATCAGAGCTCTCAAGCTGCCTTTCAGGCTGCTGGAACAGAAGGTGCTGACAGGGTGGGAGTGAAGGGAGGCCTCCTCTCAGTTTACTCATTCCGCAGCCGCCCTTCACAAGCTGCAGCAAATATTTTGTGATGTTGCAAGATGTTACAAGAAGTGAAAAGCAAGCTGTGATTCAGCTGGTATGAAGGCTCTGCAAACAAAAAAAGAGTGATCTGTTTTGCAGCAGACTACAGCTTCTGCCAGAGTCCACAGGCTGAAATTCTGAAAGAGAATTCTGAAAGATATTGCCATTGTACATACTGCATTATCTAGACAAGACCCACTTAAAATCCTCTGGCCTCGTACACACCAGCTTGTGGGCTGCAGACCCCTAGGAGACACGGAGTTAATGCCAGGGAGCTGCAAACCCCTGTTCGTGTTTTTGTCTGTAGGCCCAATGACAAATGTGCTCATCTATACGGATTACCTTTCAATTCAGCACAAATGTCATTACGATGAATAAAAGAAATTAGTTTGCAATGTTACTGAATATATTTTTGCTTTCTGTTTATATCTTCTTGATCAACTCATACTAAAATGATTAATATCATGCTTGAACTTAAGAAAATTTTTATTGTAATGTTGAAATGTTGTCTCCATGTTTCAGTATGTTCGTCTTGGTCCTTAGAGGAGAGAAGAGGGATATTTTGCTGTTAGGACAGAAACTTTTCCCTGGATTATTGGCTCCATTTTCATGGTTTCTAGAACCTCAGCACCTGTTGGGAAGACATGTAAGTGGCTACCTGAGCACACTTGGCTGTGTGAAATGCCAGCCCTGGATATAAGTAAGCTGTGAGCAGTGCATACAATTCGATGTTCACACATTTATTCACCCCATTTTGATGGCAGGAACCCATTTCTTTGGATTGTCAGAAACTGAACCTCAGAGAACTCATGACTTTCCACCTTTCATTCCCCTAGGGTAATGATGAACCCTTTAGAGCCTTTCCAATGATACAGACAGCCCACTACAGCATGTGTGCTATGATTTGCCACTGCTAGTCCAGGGAGAGGCTCTCTGTAAGGTATGCAGGGGGAAGGGAGAAAGGGAGATGTGAAGAATTGGTGCTCAGGTTTTTTTGTGGGGTATGTGTCAAGATATCCTTCACCCTGGTCTGCATGACCCTTTTGGGCCAGAGTGCCCTCCATTACTCTGGCATCCTCTGGGCACCAGGAAATATGCTTCAGTCTCACTGGGGCATGGAATAGGCATGTCTGCCTAAGGTGTCTTTAGCAATGACCCACCAAGTCCCTATTTCTTGGAGGTCTTCCTAGGTGAGCCTGGAGTAGGTCACAGGACTCCTTCATATTTTTTCTATTTTCCCAAGAATTCACTTCTTTTCTCCAAAACTGTTTCCCTCTTTTCTACTCTCATTTTACAAATAGAGTCAATGCCACCAGTTCATCTTCTGGTTTGTTTCTTCAGTCAGGGCAGCTTCTGAAACCCAAAGCCAGGAATGTACTCTTGTTCTCTGCCTCTTTCTATCACTTGTGTTCTCTAAGATAAGGGTCACAAAAGGCTAGCTCTGCATGAGGGGGAGGAACAGAGAGGTAAACACAGGGGAAAGGGATTGGCTAATCTTACTCTGGCACATATCTAAATTAGTATAGACTTCATGGATCTGGAATCTGCAAGAGAAATCAGCCCCAAATGAAATGAGACTACTGAGTAGAAATCTGAGGAAAAGTCAAAGTAAAAGAACCTCTGCAGCAGTAGTGCAGTTTTTCTACAAGTTTGTGGTATTTTCTGCATTGTGGCACCCAGAGCTAAGTTCCTGAACTTTCAGACACAATGGTGAAACAAAGATTTTTCTTCCTCCCTACAAACTGTGTGAATATTGGAAGTTCCATTAGTTGTATATGGCAGTGCTTTAGCCTCTCTGCCTGGAGACTCGGGGAGGTTATGAGGGGAAGGAGGATAGGAGGAAGTTGCTCACTGCTATGGCTACTTCCTGGAGGCTCTGTCCATGCAGACTCTCTGGAATTTCCCTGCCTCTAGGCATGTTGGAAACATAGCTACTGTTAATTCCACAGTTTCTGCCCCAACACAGATGTAGATGTGAAGTATTTTCAGTCAATCATGTATTTTTTCATCCAAAACCACTGAATTCCTATGATGGGGTTTGTGCTGGGGAATAAATAACCCTATTTAAGCCTTGATGACCTTATCTAAAAATAACAAGGTTTGGATTTATGAACCTTATAGTGTAGTTGTGGGTAGGAAAAGCCCGTGAAAAGATAGGAGGAGAAGCAATCTTACTGCTATTATAGGAGAAATATAGGCTGCAGGGTACACTGCAGGACACTTAGCGAAGCTGTGAGGTGGAAACAGCTAAAACAGTGGAAACTCCAGAGAGGGAGGGGCAGGGCAAACCCTGAAAGGTGAGGCCGCAGGCTTTCCCACCTCTTAAGTAGGCAAAAGCAGCTGGTCTGGCTGTAACCAAGCCCCAACATTCCAGAAGCAGTGATGGCTATGCATTTCAAATTTTGGGGTCATGAACACACGTTTCTCCATTCAAAAACTGCAGTCTAGGAAGAAGACCCTATTTCCCCGTTTTTCAACTCAGCTGTGGGAAGTAGAAGCCTATGGGAGGAACACAGGTATATGGGTGTGCGTGCGTGTATGTATATCCTTGCAAATGTAAACTCTCTTCCCTCTGCCTCTTGAGTGGAGAGAGAGTGGCAGCTGCCTTAAAATTACTACATTTCAAGGACAAAGGTTTGTTGGGAAAATCACTGGAGAGAAACTAGAGTGCTAAATTAGAGTTGTCACAACCAACGTATTTTTATTATTAAACTTCTAGCTAAAGCTTATTTGTTCCAAATGGGTAGCTTTGGCACTCACCTGCGTATGATGAAATTCAATTTTTTGCAAATGATTCACAAAGAAACCAAGTTAGCATTTATTTTATAAAATAAAGACAATACAAGAGGGTAGAAGGCTGTGTGATCTACTAAATCATAAGGAAAGATTGTTTCTCCAGCTGTGAAGAGTAAAAATGAACGTCCTGTTTGGGGAATCTCAACCATGTCACCTAAAGGCCAATTCCTCCATGTCATGGAAACAAATCAGAAGACTGCATTTGGACAAAGACCTCCACATTCCAGATCACACAGGAGATGATTACACACTATTTTTGAATGAATATCACAAGCAAAATATAATTCTTGAATACATAGCCAAAATAGACTATGTTCATTTGAGTCAAACTGTAAACAATTATCTAGATCAAATTACTTGAAAATTTCATCCGTAAGTGTGCAATAACATGTGCTTTAGTGATGCCCATAAGATAATCTTCAGAGATGTCTGAGTGGCTTCTGGCTCTAAATGTAATCCATACGGTGATTAAGGAATTAAGAAACCATAAAAATAGCTTGTGAAAAATAATGTACCACTACTTTGCCACTATTAACCGTTCACATCAATCCAAAGTTTTCCCAAACATGCTGATCATTTCTAGAATAAACTGGAACAAGGGTCCACAAAATTCTTCTTAAAGGGTCAAGTAATAAATATTTTAGGCTTTGCAATGCTGCCATCATACCCCAAAGTAGATTTATACAATATGTTAACAAATGACCACGGCAATGTTCCAATACAACTTGATTTGCTAAAACAGCAACTTGTCTCATGGCAAGAGTTTGCTGATCTTTGATCTGAACAATTACATAAATCTAAGAAATTTATTACATTTATTTTGGAGAATTATTTTGGAAAGTTAATGAATTCCTTAGAATTCCACAGCAGACCAACTTCTGTGGGGCTGTGTACTGGCATCCATTAGTCCACTGGCCAGTACACTGGGTCCGTTAATAAACAGTACCTAACGGGGTCTGGATAAGGACTGTCCGATGTGGTCAGAGAGGCCAGATGCTTCAATAGGCGAAAGACTTGTTCTGGAATTGGGAAGAACCGTTAATTTGAGGTACTGTCAATCACTAATCCAATCTGATAACCTTTATTTTCACCTCAATAAAGCCTTTATAAGGCAGGACTCTAGACCTGATACCAACTTCAAAAGTTAAGGTTATACATCTAAAAGTTCCCGCTTTTTTTCTAATTCAGATTCATTTGAGCCTTGGTTGGTTAAGTTTTCCCATCCTATTTGAGGTATCTAATAAATGAATATTACTACATAAATGCCCACATCCCCTGCCATGGGTGGCCACTTGGTTATGTGTAACTTGTACCCAGTTTTGAAACTTGGAACTAGATCATAATTCTCTTTCAGTGATTTGAGCTGAAAGAGGGAAGAGGTAGTTGCCAGGAGAGATGGAGCCAGAAGGGTCCATGTGGCCTCATGGGCTGGAACGGCCACTGGTATGCTCTGTACGAGGTACGTTTGCTAAAAAAATGTAGAAATAAAACAGAGAAAGCATATCCATTTCTTTCCAGTTCTACAAATCCAAGAAGGCTGATTGTTTTTTCAGAAATCCTTACATTCCAATGAGACTACTCTGGGTTTATAAAAACCTCTCTGCACCCATGCTTTCCAAAATTTTTATTATTATTTTGTGTTTGAGATGGGAATCTTGCTATATTGTCCGGTCTGGTCTTGAACTTGGGGGTCCAACTGCCTTAGCCTCCTGAGTCTTGGGATTACAGGAAGCACCACAATGACCAGCTTCTGTCCTTACACTTGAGCTGTGTTAGGTGAGCTTCTTCTTAGTAACAGCTAACTCTCAAACAGTGCTAGAGAGAGCATCATACCCATACTGCTTATCAGTAGCCTTGGAAAGATCAACAAATTTGAAGTACAGTTTCTACTGAATGTACTTGGCTTTCAAACCATACACATAGGGCCGGGGATTTAGCTCAATGGCGTAACCACCTGTCTAGCAAGTGCAAGGTCACCAGTTCAATTCCTGGTGCCAAAAGAAAAAAAAAATACAAGCAAACAATACACATAGCTTGGGAGGGGTGAGAAATCAGTTGTATATAGTTGGATATTCTGGAATCCACTTGACTTTTAATATCCTTTATTTAACTAGCCTTCCTTAAATCAACATGATTCCTCTGAGGGTGCATCCTAGAGGTACATTCTATATCCATGCACATCCCATTAACCCTACTGAGCCGAGAAAAAGACTGGAGGTAAAGCGACATGAGGCAGCTATAAGACATAGGCAGAGTTCTTCTGGAGAGGGTTCAACTATGCAGAAAAAGTTCCAGAACTTTCACGGGACTCCTGAATCTTGGCTGAAAACTAGGATGCACATGTGTAGTGTGCCAGTCCACAAGGCTGGGGAAAAACACAAAGGGGAGCTTGGAGCAGAACGGTTTCCAGATCTCACACAGGGCACATAATTATTCAACATTCAAACATAAAGTGGGAGAGGCTTTGCTAATCAGTCGGGGCATCCTGTGGTGGTCTCAGAAGGGCTATGCTTTCATAGTTTAGAGTTCATGGGGCCAAATGAGCCTTAAAGGCTACTCCATAGCTTCCCTAAGAAAGCTCAAAAAGAGCCTCTGCCCAGGATACAGCTCAGTAGCATAAGCGCCTGCCTGGCAAATGCAAGGTCTTGAGTTCGATCCCCCATACAAACAAAGCCAAAAAACCAGATTTTAAAAAATGCCTCAAAGGTACACACTTAACCAAACATGACTCCCCATGAGAACAAAGTCTACTGTTTTCAAAGAATGCATTTGACATTTGATGTATTTGTTGTGGGCTTTTTCATGTTACCCTTTAAGAAATCTCTTTCTATTCTAGTTTTCTAAGGATTTCCATTTAATTGTTGTATTTTATCAAATGATTTCTCTGTACTTATTGAGATGGTCATGCAGCTTTTCCTAACTTGCTAATGCAGGTAATTTACAAGACTTTGAAAATGTTGGCTAATCTTGCTTTCCTAGAATAAACTCACACTGGTCACAAAGTAGTATTATTAACTGTTATGCATTACTAATTAGTTTTCTAATATTTCCCATCTTTGCTGATGAGTGAGAATGACTTTATTTTTTTTGCATCAGGAATTGAACTCAGGACCTTGCACTTGCCAGGATTTCCTTTACAGTACTTACCTGACTTGGGTAACAAGGTTATAGTAGCCTTATGAGTGAGCTGGACAGTACCCTCATTTTTTCACATTGTTTGAAAAAGCTATATGACAGCAATTAGCTGCTACTAGAATTCTGGTATACCCTGCCTGTGAACTACTTCATTCTGATGCGTCTTTAACTTCTCATTAAATTTCTCTAACAAGCAGAGAATCTTTTAAAATTTTACTTTATTCTCAAGTTAAGCTTCAAATGGTATTTTTAAAAGAAACTATTCATTTATTTAAAAAAATATTGGCACAAGAAAGTTTACAATATTTTTTGATCTTTTCTGTCTACAATTTATTTCATTATTTATTCCTAAAGTGGTCCTTCACTTTTGTCAGTTTTGCCAGGAGCTTGAAAATACTAGTCTTTACAATGAACCAACTTTTTGTCCTGTTGAATTCTATTTTTTTATTACGTTTTTCACACAATTATTTTGTTCTTCTATTTAGTAATTTATTTCTAGTCACTTTGGGTCTGTTCTTTCTGACAAATTTGATAGCTCATTGTCACCCTTTCTCCTTTTTCTATGTAAGCATTTAAATCTACATTTCCCTCTAAATTCCCTCTAAAGCATTTAAAACTACATTTCCCTCTGAATTCGACTTTTTTTGAGTCAGGGTCTCACTGTGTAGTTCAGGCTTGTCTTGAACTATGTAGTCCAGGTGATTTTCCTGCCCCAGCCTCCTCTGAGTGCTGGAATTACAGGTGTGTACCACTGTACATGGCTTTGAGTCATTATTGAAAATGTTTCAAATTTCCAATCTTTAAAAATTATTTTACTATTGACTGTGTATTGGGTCCTAACCTAGATCCCCGATTTCCCAAACAAGTGTACGGTGGAGGCTTAAATAAAATGAGACAAGTGGTATGATTTTAAGGCTCCAGGAGGGTCAAAACCCTTTAGCTGAGCTTGAGACGCTGAGGGCTAAGACAAAGACTTCTCTGCACCACCCATATTTATTAGGTCCAAAACAAAGGGTGGGGAAACTGAGGAAAGTGCAGGAAATGAGCAGGACCTTGGGAGTCACTTCAGAGACTTCTCCAAGTAGTAAATTATGCCAATTTAGGAGCGCCTTATCTCCAGGATGACATTTATGGTAGGAGTGTGACTGCAGGAGTGAAATTCCTTCAGCTGCAGGCTCTATTTACTTAATTAGTGTTGGAGCCAATGTGTCTGCAGCTGTGGCCTTATCGTGCCCTTTGAGGTATCTCTGGCCTCACAGGCTACTATAGGCCTCAGCCAGGACCTGTGATTCATAGAGGTTCACTTATTATGAATCAGCTCCCTTCACCAGGCAAGGGGCCTAGGACAAGGGGCCTAGGACAGACTCACAGATAAACATAGAAAGCCAATTAGTTGATTTTAAATCCTGCTCAGAGCTGCTGGGTAGTGTCTCCAGCAACTGTGGTTATACATTTTTCTGTATGGTATCAAATTTCTGATGTCTTATATTTTAGTACACAAATCACTTTTTGTGTAATTTCCTTGCATGCTTAAGAATGGGTTTGGGCCTGGGATATTGCATAAGTGCCTGCCTGGCAAGTGCAAGGTCTTGAGTTCGATTCCCAGTACCAAAAAAAAGTGTTATTCAGATATTGGGGCAATGTTTCATATATGTCCTTCAGGTAAAGTTTGTTAACTGTATTCTTAAATTCTTTTTGAATTTTAATTTTTGACTGCTTATTCTAGCAATTACTCCAAGAAGTGCATAACATCTTTCACTACCAATAGTTTTGCCATTTTTTGTTTTATGTATTTTGAATCTATATTATTAGCATACATATTAAAAATTTTGTCTTCTTGGAAGCTTGAAGCATTTGTCACATATGTCATAGGATTTTTTTTTTTTTGCTACTATTTGTGATGCCTTTTAAAACAGGCTTTTGATCTTGAAGGACTGGCAGAAATTCTTAATCTAAGCACTGGGTATGGGGTTACTTTACTTCCTTTTGAGTTGGTGCTTTCCCTTTGTTTCTGATCTCTGAGGATCATCATTCCTTTTTCCTAATTTAATCACATTCATATTTAAAAATTATGTACACACATGTGTAAACATATATATTTCCTGTATCTATATGCACATACATAAATATTTTCCAGGTTTTTAATCATTGGTTTATTTATGGTTTCTCTAGATGGCTTATTCACAACACTGTTGTGAATTTAAGTCCATCTAATTGATCTTTTTTTTTATTATTTTTTTTATTTTAAAGGGCATCTAGTTGATCTTTTAAGTTGCTCTAACTACAAATCTTGTTACTGGATGGGAAGTTAAAAACTAAAATAGAACATCACTGCCCCCTGGTGGAGACCTACTATTATCATGTTAAAAGGAGTCCCACTGTCACAGACCTCATAGCCTCTTAAGTCTGTTCAAGTCGTCTGTCAGTTCTTTGAAACCTGTCCTTTGATTTCCATTCTCCTGGTACCACTTTCAGTTCCTATGTTTTTGCTAAAATTGCTTTTGAAGTGGTCTCTCCTTTCAGTTACTGTTCTTTCCATGTATTTGCCTTGTTCCTATTGTCACACTTTATTTTACAATTTTACATTTACTTGATGAGTTGTATATTGTTCTTGCTTATGAACAAAAATTTTGGAGCCAATAACCGCAGTCTGAATAGGGATGAGAACAAATCAGAAGTCCAATAAATGTTGGCCGAGTTGAAAAAAAGTAACACAATTTGCTAAATGTGTCTGTGAGACAGCACATGCACACAGCTCTTTTTTTTTCATAACAGATGGATAAATGACATCTGTATGTGTAACTCTCTCCTGGGCTTACCCATATTTTCTAACTTAAAAATTAAAATTGAAAAATGTATACATACTCAATGTAAAAATATCAGAGTTCTACAAATGAGTAACTCTACTGATGGTATTTGGAGAAAGGGCTTTTCATTGTGGAACAAGATAAAAATATGGAATGGAGAAAGCCAAGGAAAGAATACTGTGAGACTGGACTGGAATTACAGATATCAGTAAAATCTGTGATTTTAATATATTGGTTTCCTAGTGCTTTCTGTTAATGGAGCCTAAAAACAATGACAACCAAGGAGGCCCAGATTTTAAGTATCTAAACATTACTCTCCATTTAAGGAAACATAGCTCATTTCTAAGGATAAGGATATGTAAAGAAATAACTGATTCCAAGACTGAGGTAAGAGGAAAAAGAATAAAAGAGACTTAGTAGATGCCACAGAATCGCCACCTTTGTAGTAATACCATGATATGATGTATTGAAAAGGTATCATTTCTGTGGTATTCCTGAAAAAAATGCATCTTAGTCTAATTATGAGGAAACATTAGGAAAACCCAGATTAGGAGATATTCTATAAAATGTCTAGTCTATGTGCTTTATGGTCATGGCATTTTTTAAGACTTGAGAACTGTTTCAGATTAAAGGAAACTAGAGACATGATGACTAAATGTAATGTTATTACCCCAGACTGGATCCAAGACCAGACTTTTTTTTCCTTCAAAAGACTGAGGCAGCTAAATAGGTTAGAAATTAGATAACAGTATTGTAACTAATGTTAATATTATGATTTTGACAATTGTACTATTTTTATATGGGAAAACATCGTTATTCGCAGGAAATACAAATTAAAAGTATTTGGCATAAAACAGTTATCATGCTGTAATGAACATTCAAAGAGTTTAGAAAAAAAGGGTTCATTCTAAACTGATGATAAAGGAAAAATTCTTCCTTACACAGTAACAACTAATAAATTCAGAAAGAATACTAGAGTTAGAGAAATTTTGCAAACAATTTTGCAAGCATTCTGGTAGAAATTATTCAGGTAAGAATGATCAAAGGATGCTAAATCCAGGAAGGGCAGGTGTGAAGAGGGATAGATTTACCAACCTGGTCTCAAAATTCCTCCTCACAAATTACCCACTACTTGTAAAAGGAAAAATAGTGAGTATACAAATATAGTCACAGGACATCATCTTACCCAAGTGATCAAAATTAACATCACAAATAAGGGGCAAAGGGACATTCTATACATTTGGGTGTGAAACATGGAGACATGTCACTTACAGTATGCGCACTTACACTGCACAATCTAATCAGAGGAAGCTTCAGTAAAAACCCAAGTGTCCCACAAAAGACAGGCCGGGGATATAGCTCAGCACAGTGGCTGCCTGGCAAGTATGAGGTTGCGAGTTTGATTCCTGGTGCAAAAAAAAAAAAAAGGCTGAAGGCTGTTATAGATGAAGTCAGTCATGACAATACGATTCTGGACTGGGTCCTATAGCTGAAGTTACCAATGGGACAAATGAAATTAAAATACAGATTGTAAATTATTGTGTCAATGTTAAATTTCTGAATTTGATAATTATACTTAGGTAAAATAGTGTGCTATTCTTATGAAGTACATACATAGTATTAAAGGGCAACGAATACAGTGTTTGCTACATACTCTCCAATGGGTCAAAAAATGTATCAAAGGAGAGAAAATGATAGCAGACATATGAATCATTTAAAATGAAATCAAAATGTAAACAATGCATACATTATTCTTCTACTTGAAATTCCCAAAACAAACACAGGCATGTATGCACATACACATGCATGTTCCAAAAATTCTTAATAATCTCTACATTCCCAGGTAGGAGAATTAAATGTTCAAAAATATCAGGACTTTAGTATAGGACGGAAAGGATTAAGTCTATCCCAGAGAAAAACAGTATAAACTTCTAGTATTCAACATATGTATACACAAACTTCTACGCACATAAATAATTCTTATCATTTTGGTGATTAAATATGTTAATGAATGAACATATAAAACTAACTCAGATATTCTATTGGCATTTGTTTCTAGTATTTTAATATAATCAGAGATTTTTAAAAAATCACTTTACATTTATTATTTCTTACATTTATTTTAATACAAGTTACATTTGGCCTTAATTCTGACACTTTATTTTGGTAGTGTGTTTTTGTATCTGCTTTGTAAAAAGTACTTTATGTTCATTTTCTGTTTGGGGATTTTCCTTCTCATCCTAGTAACTACTCAATTTATCACAGTCATATTATTACTTGGAAAATATGAAGACTACAAACACTTACATTCTATTTTGATGTACAATACTAACAAAAATTTCCAGAAAACTCACTCATGGGAGGAAGCTACTCGAGGTGTGCATGTAAAAGGTGAGTTGTACAAATCCGGTTCCAGCTGAGCCCTAGGAAATGTACCTTTCTCAAAGACAACGAATCCAATTTTTACTGGCTCTGGGCCATCTTCTGAACAGGCTCTATTTTGAGTTCCTTGCATTATGATTTTAGTTAAAAACCCCAAATTAATAAAAGCAGGAGACGATACTTTTGTCCTCAGAGATATTATTATATTTTGCATTATCCTTGCAATCTTTCTAGATATACATAAATAATAATATATCCTAGAAACACTATATGAAAAACCTTGTAGATAAATTGTACAGTTAAAATCTAACTATTACAGCAATTGTAAAACAATAAAAATGTAAAGTCTATACCATGTGTTATTATCCATAGTAGTCTACATATCTTATAGTATCACATATTTATATATATGGCAGTTGGAAATAAGAGACTGCATTTCTGGTTTTCTACAGTAGGTCAGAAGTTTTAGTCCTGAACACATGAAGGTAGTACAAGAAAAATCCTCATTTGAAATCTCAGAGTAGTCCCTTTACAGTCTACATCATGTTAAAAAAAAAAAAATCAATACATTTGCTTTGTTCTATTTATTTCTTTGAGGGATGGGGAGAGGTAACAAAGAGAAAAAAAGCTAGTTTTCTATTTCAAAGAGATTTCTCAAAGACGGGATCCCTTTTTGTATTACACATGAGCATGGAGGAATAATGTTCTCATGGCTTTCATGACAATCTAAATTCAAATGCATGTTTTCTGAAATCCAGTGTATTTATCTGGACGCATGTTCTTATTTATATATGAAGGAAAGGAACTGCCACTTTGGCTTCAAAAACAAATTTATAATAAATTACAAATCCAACCTGTCTTGGATTTGGGCCTGAACTCATTACTAAGGGACCACTCAGCTAAGATGGCCTTAAGCATCATATCCCAGCAAACTGCAGTTAAGGGACTGCTGATTCAAAGAACTATTCCTCCAATAAGGAAATGAGGGAATAAATCTAAGTCCACATACCAAGTTCACAACAAAATATCAACAATCTCCTCATTCTTTCACTATCTACAAATAAAGTAAATGAAGGGTATAAGAATAACATAAATGTTGTACATAGAAAACTCAGAATGCTTTTTATTAAATTTGTCATTTATTCTATTTCAATAAAATGCTTGTAAGGAAAATAACCACTTAAAATAAAAGAGTAGTTACATTATTCAGAATTTTCTGAGACAGCCAGGCATGGTGGTGCATGCCTGTAATCATAACTCTTGGGAGGCTGAGGCAGGAGGATCACTGTGAGTTCAAGGCCAGCCTGAATTGCATAGTGAGACCCTGTCTCAAAAAACAAACAAACAAACAAAATTCTTGAGAGCATAAGAGCAAATGAGGGAATGCTTGTAGCACTTGGGATGCTGAGGCAGGAGGATCACTGTGAGTTCAAGGCCAGTCTGTGCCACTTCGTGAGTTAAAGGCCAGCCTGAACTACATAGCAAGACCCTGTCTCAAAGAATAAAAAAAAAAAACAACAACAAAAAAAAAAAGGAAAGAAAGAATGAAGATCAATTGCCCTGGTATAAATTTAATCACCTGTCTTGAAATAGATTACTCTGCAAGTTAAACATCTACATTATGCCCTGAAAATTCAAAGCAAAAAGTAAAATTATACAAAGCCAGAAACTTCATCAGTACATCTAGACAGACGTTTGCTTGTAGTTTTTGGTATCCAAAACCTTTTTTCCACACATTGCACAGATGCCTGAAACAAGAGAACATGTGAACAATCAAAATCTAATATCAAATGTTTGGATTATTTATGTCAATCCTGATGCTTAAAGTTTCACTGAACAGCATCAGAAATGAGAAAAAGAAAAATACACCTTTATTATGAACATGTTTTAAGTTCTATTTTGAAAAAAGAATGTTTTACAGTACTAGCAAGTTTTATGAAAGGCTATTACTTCTCTGTTATCTAAATCAGCAACAAATAAATTAGGCTGCCTAACAGTAGAAAAATGGCATTAAAAGAAACTTACCTTTTTTGTAGGCACAGCCCTGGCAGTAATGAGAACCTGGCTGGTGCACAGAACTTTTACAAATTCTGCAAGTGGAGAATTTATTCTTTCCATAGGGATCAAATCTGGAAAATTTTTTTTAAGAAAAATGAAAACTCTTAGCCCACTTAAGTGACACCTATAATTAAGCCATGCCCACCATTCCCCCTCAGTTCCACAATGGACAGCCAGCTCTCGTTGGCTGGCTGTTGTCCACTATGCCACACACGCCTTTGCTGTTTCTTATGAGCTCTCTACTTACACAGTGTCAGTTGTATTTATTCCCAAACCTGTGCGTGTCACTTGCATTTGTTACTCTATCTGTGTGATATAAATATTAGGAAAACTGATGAAATATGAGTGCGAAGGGGTGATTGAGTCCACAGAAACTGACTGCTTTAGGATGACTAGGTAAGTGTGAACCATTAAAAATGCTATTGGATTAGGTATGGTTAAGAAAAGTGTTGAAAACTAGGAGGAAAACTAAGTGGAAAGACTCCACAGTTTGCAAAGGCCAGTTTTCGTTACACTCTAAAGATAACGAATACAGCCTGGTTATAAACTGCATGAGGAAAAGGACATAGAACTCTTGTCAGTAGACACACTCAAAAGATCTCATGTCTCAAAATCAAATGATGGTTGAATCTATCCACAATTACATAGTTTAAAATAAAGCAAGACGTGTGCATCTTACAATGACTGCCTACTTTAACTGCCATTTTCAATGAACTGGCACAATCCTTTTGGCTAAAGGGGGTTTCTAAAACATAAAAATGTCATCACGTAGTGACTGGAATGACAAATAACTTTAGAAGAACTATTTCTCCCTTACTTGGTAATAACACTCTGATTTAAAACTGCTTCCCCAGAGGGTCAGGGATCTAGCTCAGCAGTAAAGCGCCTGCCTGGGAAGTGCAAGGTTGTGCATTTCAGTCCCAAACCCTGCCTCCAAATCGCTTCCCTAACCACAAAATGAGCTTCGGAATATTCTCACAGAGTCCTAGGCTTGCTGTCCTCTTTTGGGGTATAGGAAATAGCTCATTTTCAAAGATTAACTTGACCAAACCCAAAGAATATCGCTTTATTCCCCACAACAGAAGATGGAGACTATCCTTTTTGATAAGCTCAATTTATTTGGGCCTGTATGTCTGAAGATTCCTTTTTTCTAAAAATCTTATTTTATCATTCTAAGATGTAAAATTTAATCTCTAAAATCAATTAACTGGCAAAAGTTTTTCTTCTTAAGGATGTGTCTCATAAATAATGTATTGCAGATTCAATACATGTATGGAATGTATTGTATTATAGAAGTATACTTTCCAAAGTGAGATATTTAGAATATCCAAAAGTAATGGCTACTTTTTAATAACATCATAGTAAGTTTGGGAGCATAAAGGAATTGCAAGTACTTAAAAATGTACAATCTGTTTATAAGTAATAATTTAATCAATAAAAACTGAGTGGTGCTTGAAGACATCAGTAAGTCAGTCCACAACATACTGTGCAGTTTTATATCCATTACTTAGTAAGTACCATTATTTAGTATGTATTAGATACTGTATATAGTAAAAACTTTATTAATTATTTATAATCCTTGAAACAATGTCACATACAGGTGTTTATTCATTTAGCAAATATCTGAGTGCCTAGCCTGCCAGTTACTGTTCTAAACATCAAATATGAATATATTAGTGAAGTTCCTAACCTCATCAAACTGACAGGCTAGTAGGAAGAGATAAGACAATAAATAAGGAGACAGACAACCTAATAAAAAAGCAAGTTTTTCCAGATAACAGTAGGTATTATACAGAAACTTCAAACAGAATATGGAGGTAAGGGGAAAGAGAAAAGATTCGCTCTAATGTTGGTGAGGGACTCTTATTTGAGGAGGTGATGTTGAGGGAGCACCATAGGAGGGGCCAGTCAGCCTGGAGGGGGCTTCACATCTCTAATGAGGACAGTATACAGTGACAGTGTGGTACAGTGTGTCAGAAAGGAGAGGTTCTTCGTGGAAGGCCTTGTAACATGCACGTGGCTTCGATACTATTCTATGGGAAAAGAAAACCATTGGAGGGTTTTAGTTTGACTTACGTTTCCTTTCTGATGCTGGGGATTGAATCTAAGCCTTGTGTGCTCTGGGCAAGAGCTTTACCTTGGTGTCACAGACTTTGATTATAACAAAGTAATTCTTTTCCTTCTGGGCAACAGAGATGCATTTCCAGCTCCACTGGATGATTTGAAGAAAAGAAACTACATGACCTTTTAAAAATACCATTCTGGTTGCTATGAGACAACAAACAAGAGGGAAAGCAGGAAATGGCTAGAAATTATTTCTGTATAAACTAAGAAATAACAGTGGTTTACAGCCGGGTAATAAGAATGAAATGGACAGAAGCAGGTGGGTGTATTGTACTTTAAAGGTAGATCCAAAGAAGCTGTTGATGAATATGGGAAGTGGGAGAAAGAGAAGAATTAGTAGCTTCTAGCCTTGAGTAACTGGATTGGATGGTGGTGCCACTTACTATAATGAGAAGACAGAAGGTAAAAAGGTACTGCTTTTAGACATCAAATATGACAAGTTAGGTAAGCAATTAGATATAGGTTTAGTGCTTAAAGAAGTCAGATCAGTGTCATATATTTGGAGGTTATTAACATGTTCTTTCAATTTAAAGCCAATGGACTAAAGACACTTTAGGAGCATTTATAAATAGAAAATAAAAATGGAGGATTGAGTCCTGAGGCACTGGATTGGGAAGGAATGGCCAGAACTGGGAAGAAACTAGGACAGTGGGATGGCTCAGAAGAGAACAAAAGCCTGCCAAAAACACTTAGTAGGAGTGTGAAGCACGGTAACAATAAAGATGTGGCCATCAGTTTTAAAGGTCACTTGTGACCCTAACAAGAGCATTTTCTGGGCTGTATGCATGACTTGAGAGGCTGAAGGAGAGAATGGAACTTAAGGACACTGAAAAATGTCCAGCTAAAGCTTTACATAACTTCTGATGTGAAAAGGAAACTGGTGGGAGCTAGAACGGTTCATGGAATTCTTAAGACAGGATAGCATGACGTCAAAAATTGTTTTTAAGACAGGAGACATTTTTACTGCCCATTCTGATGAAAAAGTAAAGTTCAGAAAGATTAAGAAACCAGTTTAATTTGCTTATGGTAATTGTGCTTCACAGTGACAGAATCTGGATTCCAATTTAGGTCTCATTCTGAAAGTTATGTACGATCTTTTCACATTTCTCTGTTGCCTCTGATTTGTAGAATAACTAAGAAACAGGTAAAATAAAAGTCATGCTTTCCGGTAAAAATCACATAAAAACTTAGTATTAATATGTTCATATGTTGATAGAACAAAAACAGAGTGAACCAGCAGGTTATAACAGATAGCTTGCCTCTGCGTGCTAGGACTACCTGATTCTATGTTTCATTACAACAGAATGATTTACAGTAGCCTTAAATATTTAGAAAGGACTGGAAATTTACTATTGTTCTAATGGATGTTCATACCTACCTTGCTTTTTTTGAAGTCAAGGCTTTATTTTCGTTCAGTTTTCTGCCACCACTTTCTATATCAAAACATACATATATATATATTAGTGAGTTACTTCTATGTGTTTAACATGTAACATTCACTATCTAGCAATTAGTTAAAGGTCATAACTCGATTGCTGACCAATAGAATACTCTATATCTAAATTTTTTAAATCTTCATTTAATAGCAAAGTTATTAAGGCACTACTTAAAACAATTATTCATTAGGGAAATGAGAATTTTTATAAAATGCAATCACTTTATTTCTCAGGTTCAAATTAATACTTTAGGAATGGGTCCATTTTTTTCTCTACTATCAAATCTAGAAGCCTTTACCTTGGTGTCATACTTTGATTATAAGAAAGTAATTCTTCTCCTTCCCTTTGAAAACATAGTATTCTCTATGTATTTAATGTTAATGAAGGTGAGAACAGTTTAGATTTGTTTAAAAACATTAAAACCAGGTGAGGAGGGAACATTAGACAGATTGCTAAGCTCTAAGTCAAGATGCAGCCATCACTTTAAAACCATTCATTACTTCTGTCATCTCCTGCCTACTACATTAGGGACCCCACATGTAAATGACAGAACTAAGCAGAATTATTAAATCATTGGGGGATCTGGTATTTTTTAGTGTTTAATACATGAAATACATTGAACACATAACAATGCATCTTACAAAAAATGTAAAAGCTAAAACAGTATTCTAAGTGTCTAATTCAATTTCTATTTACTAAAAGAAAAAAATACCTGTGGTATTTCTTGCACCATCTTTCCATGTGTCTGGTGTAATAACAGTACCAAGTTTCTTTTCACCTGTTATAATAAGACAGCAAAAAGGGAAGTACCATTTGTTAATAAATATATTATTTCACACTTGAGGTTCACAATGGTATCAACAGTCACAATGCAGTAGAAGCTTCTTAAGGCTGAGCCAGGGGCCAGTGAACTGAGACTCAAGATATCAAATGTGGCTGTTATGGTTGATACATTGTGTCAACTTGAGAAGCTTAGAAGTTTAAGAGACTCAGCTGGATGCCAGGGTTCTTAACTGGTAAATATCCTCTTCCTGTACAAGAGGAGAGGGCAAAGAAATTTTTGTGAGTGCTATACCTGCCCTGCAGGCAGTGATTCGCGTACAATATAAGGAGGAAAAGAGGCTTGCTCTGCCCTCCTTTTGCTCTGACTGCTTCTGCTGGCTGGTGCCTTGAAGTATTGCCCTGGTGCCATGCCACTCTGCCTTGGAGCCAGCTGATTATGCACTGAAACCTCTACAAACAGTGAGCTAAATAAACCTTTCCTTCCTTCATTTTGAGTGTTGGGTATTTTGTCTCAGCAATGACAGAAAAGTAACTGAGACAGTGGCACAATGGTTAAACAACCTTCAGTACAATTTGTAGAATAAGATGATTTACAATAGGCTTTCACTATTAATACTTTAAACAAATTTGACAAAGCTGTTCATAAACATTTACTAAGCATCTATAATAATATAAACCACTATACAAAAGTATAGAGAAAAATAAAACTATAAATCAGAAAAAGAGTTTAGGGAGATTACATGCAAGTTCATTGATTTCTCTAAAAGGATTCCATAATGGGTTCCATAGGTGGAACTTAGATATGTGAAGAAGGTGGAGTTGTACATGACCTCATCTGTGTATGCCTGCACATGCTTTAGGGAGGTGATTGGTATGGATATGCTAAAGTCAAGTACTTCCAAGATAGTTAAACAGCTTCAGAGGAATAAAGTAAAACCAAAAGAAAAGTTCCTGATCTTGGTGATCAAGAGATCACTGGTGAACTTCTGGAAGTGACAAACAATCAAATCTTTAAAACAATTTATGATGCAGGGAAAGGAAGAACTAAGATAGTGGCCCCAGACTTCAGCATTATGCCTGCGACATCTCAGCTTATTTATAGAATGAATGCAATGAGATGACAGATTGGAAATTAAAAATAATTAAAGGTCAGATTTTCAGAAGAACAGAAAAGTAAAAGAGGTAGAAGAGGTAATAACCACTAATGACACACATCATGTTCCAGAACGAATTATCATACTGGATCTTGGGTACTCAAAATTTTTATGTACATTGGGACTTTCCCTGTACCCTCAATTTTTCTTGGGACAAAGTACTTATAATGTAAAAAGAATCATAAACATGTAAAACCAGGCAGAATTCTAGCCTTCTAAAATTAAAATGCAAAGAATTGTTAACAAAAAAAAAAAGACCCTACAAATTTACACATGTAAGAACTAAATAACCTAAAAGACACCAGGGCAGATGTATAATCTAAAGACATTTAAACTACATTTAATGCAACACACAAAATCCAAAATAACTGCTTAAAAGGATAGATCAGAGTTAAGGAATGTCAATGAAAAAAGCATAAAGTGTCTTTTGAGTGATGAAAATGTTCTAAAATTGATTGTGGTCACGGTTGCACAACACCTGTGAATACTTCAAAACTACTCAAGTGTATTTTTCTTCCTCTTTCTCTTTGTTTCTTTCTTTCTTTTTTTTTTGTCTTTTTGAGACAGGGTCTCACTGTGCAGTTCAGGCTGGTCTTGAGCTCACTTTATAGCCCAGGGGGTCTCAAACTTGCAATGATCTTCCTGCCTCAGCCTCCCTAGTGCTGGGATTACAGGAGTGTGCTACCACGCCTAGCTGAAGTGTACTTTTTAACTGAGTGAATTATATGGGGTATGAATTATTCCACTAGTTTTTTTTAAAGCTTGATGTAGGACGACTACGGTATATGGCATATAACCTACAAAGAGGGAGGTTTTGGTTGCACTCTTCCCCACACAGAATGGAGTAGAGTTTAAGCCCAAAGGTCACATATTGGGGAAGGTAAGATAGAAATACTCAGTTTTTGAGTATACACTAAGGCACTTTTATACTAAACATTATATACATTAAATTTAAATTTCAACAAAACTCCACAAATTATTATTCTCATTTTTCAGATGAGAAAACAGAGGTCAAGAAAAATTAAGTAGTTTGTTCATGCACGTTCTTTTACCTAACATAAGAATTCTGATTGAACTTATGGGTGTCTGCGTCCAAAGTTTTATCTGTGGAAGGGTTATAAGCAAAATGGATCACGTTCACTAGACAATAGTTAGGATGATAAGAGGAGTTGAAACCTTGTTACAGAAGAGTCAGATATGTTTAGCTGGAGGAAAAAGACTTGGGGCTACAAAAGCTGTTTTTAATCATATAAATAGCTGGTGAGGTTTAAAAAATTAAAACACTTTCTAGAAATCGCAAGAGTTTCCAATAGGCTTACTTGGTGCTAACTATAAGTAGAAAAGACTGTTCTAAAAGCCAGGAACACCTAAACAGGCTTTTGAAGATGGCGAGACTTTCCCACACTCCTGTCCCAGTGCTCTAAGTATTCATGCCCAGAGTTTACAAGCCACTGGATGGGATGGTGACAGCGTTGCCAGATAAAATACAGGATGCCCACCTAAATTTAAACTTCAAAAACTTATATTGTTTTTAGTCAAGTATATACTAAACATTGCATAGAACAAGGCATTTATACAATAGTAAGGAAGAGCAAACAAAGTCTGGCCTTAAATAGTGCATGGGTCTACTTATGGTGCTAAAAAATTATCCGCTGTTCATTTGAAATTAAAATTCAAGTGAGCGTCCAGATTTTTTAAATTAACATTATATTTGACAACTTTAGATGGTAACAAAATGATTCAGAGGATTCATTTGAAGCCTGACCGAGCCAGTTAAGAGACTGCTGTAATTGAGGTCTACAGTTAGGCGGAGGAGGCCAAGGAAACATAACAAGAGCTACAGAACTGAGACCATTCTGAACACAAAATACACAGGTCTTTATAGTCACTGAGGAGGGGCAAGAATGATCACAGGACAGGCTGGGAGGACAAAGACTGTAATTAGACTTGAAAGAAAGCCAGAAAGGGACAAGTTCCCAAGAAGATCTAGTTAAGCAGTCCCAGCCCGCTCCCACAGAAACGATCTCTTAACTCACATTTTTCGCACACCATCCTCACACCTACGGTTCCCTCCGCCGCAGAAGCTCCGGCAGCTTGAAAACATCAACGGACAGGCCACCAAAGTTCCCCTTCCGGCTACGTCAGCCCACTTCCGGCCTCTGAGTCTTCCGTTCCCGCCTATCTCACACCTGGAAAGCTGCGGGAGGAATGAACGCGGGCGGGTGGGCAGGACTGCCTTTATAGGCCCGCCCTCTCCCTTCTGTGATTGGCTGAGAGGCTGTCGGTCCCCGCCCCAGAGCCTGCGCCTGCGCGAAAGTCAAGGCAGCCTGCCGTATCTGATGGTGGGAGTCTATAACTCCTCCTTCCCGTCGGCGGGCTGGAGTGTTAGGTAAGCCCCGCTGGAAACCCCTAGCACCTCGGCTTGCCTCGGGTGGGTGCACGCCAGCCCACCGACTGCCGGAGTGACGATTTGCCTCTGCTCTCCAGCAGGCTCTAGTACCCCGGCAGCTGGAGCGCCACCCCTCGCGAGGCGTGACCCCAGGGGCTGCCCTGAAGAAGCCTCCCTGGAACCTGAGTTTCCGCTCTCTTAACTCCCAGTTTCCCCTTGCCCCAAAACGTGAGATCTTTGGTTGTGCGCCTACCCTGGTTCCGCGCCGTCTGCCAGCTGAGCCTGCGGTTGGGTCCTGAGCGACCCCGAGTGGGTCTGGAGTCTGCAGCCCCGCGAAGGCGGCTTCCCGCTCCTGGGTCTGTGGACCTGGGCCAGCTCCAGGCGCGACGCTGTCGGGTGACGGTGTCTCTCGGGCTCTGAGGACCGACGCACACTTCACCTGCTTCGTGCAGCAAGACTTGGAGTTTGGGTGCCGCTAATTTACTGTAGTTAGGTTTATGTCTGCTGACTACACCTGTCATTCTCTTACGAGAATGGAGCCAGACTTCCGTGTTCTACCCGAAATGGGGTGTGGAGAATTTGTGAGAAACTTTCCCTTTGTCCGTTTTTACATCCGTTCACTTCCCGACCTTGGAGTCTATCTTTAGATTAAAGAGGCTAGACTTTGAAGGCATTTAGCGCGTGGGGCCTTGGGTGTGTCTCCTAACTTGTTCATCCTGTTTCCTTATTGGTAAAATATTTGAAAAATGATCGTGTGAATTAAATAAAGGCTTTTAGGACAACGAGCATATTCACCTTTTCTCCTTTCACTCAGTAGCTCCCCCAGTTCTGTGTGTGTGCACTGTCGCACCACAGTGTAGCAGATAAACCATTACTTTAATAAAGTCATTGCTTAACATTAGTCAATACAATGTATAAGCTCTCTGTTAGGTAATTTAAATATAGTTTATGTAGTTGACAATTTTTTTCCTCTTTCCACTATGTTCTACTTTTGATTGGAATTTGGTACCTGTAACAGAAGACGATCTCATTTTGGTACTTCTGGTACATTGGAAACCCGTAGTTTAACGTAATGTCTATCGAACTCACCATTGCCCTTATCACCATTTGATTATTAAATGTGTATTTGGTATTTTGTGGAGAATGTAAACTCTGATGTTAGGAATAAACACCAACAGTTTAGCCAAGATATACTCACAGGGCATCTAGAATACATAGGTTATGTTTCCAGCTGGGCAGACCATTTAATCCATGCAGTTGATTTCCACTCCATGATTTTGACCAAAAAAAGTAAAACGAATTACTTAATTATTCCTAATGCTTAACCTTTTTGCATAAACTAGTTACAAATATTTAAGAAATTAGTAATATTTTCCCTTTTAGGTTCTGAGAGATTTTTGTATCATACTCTAATGTAACAATGTTTTTGAAATATACATTTACTATAGAAAATAGACTTTCAGTTGGTGGCTTATTTTTAGAAATTTAAGTATTTAGGACAATGAGAAAGTCATTGTTATGTGCTTTTCTTTTCTTTGTTTTTCTTTAGACAGCCAACCACAGAAACACCATGAAAGAAACTGATATCAAGACACTACTGTATGCTCATTTTCTGTGCATATTTGCAGTGATTCTAAGTGTCCTTATTCCGTCATTCTTCGTGGAGAATTTCTCAGTATTGGACACACACTTGACTTGGTTGTGCGTCTGCTCTCTTTTTGTAACTGTAATCAATCTTGTATTATATTTAGTACCAAAGCCAAATGCATCTTCTAAAAGAAGTTCATTGTCACACAAGGTAAGGATTACTTCTTTTTTTTTTTTTGGTACCGGGGATTGAACTCACGACCTCACGTTTGCCAAGCAGGCACTTATACCGCTGAGCTAAATTCCTGGCTAGGATTACTTCTTAATAACCAGTTTTTGGGTGCAGGTAGTGTTTCTTTTAATGAAAGAATAGGTATTAGTCAAGTCCTCAGGTTATTTATAGTATGTGAAGGGTATGTGACTTTTTTTTCAAATCAGTAGCCTGTTACTTGCTGTCAGGTGACTCACAATGTTTGATAGATCCTTGCCGTGCATTAATTCTGCAATTATGACTGTTTCCATGGATAGTATAGTAATGTAAGCCTGTAAAATCATTGTTTTATGTCATCATTGAAGATAAATACATGTGACCATCTATCTTTAAACATTATTTTGGAAGACGTTTATGTTAATTTATTTTTTGCACTTGTGAAAGATAGTGAGTTTTTCAGAAACTAAAAAATTAACCAGTGTGGTAACTTATTTTAAACATGGCCTTCCTACTTAGTAGTTAAAACTTTTCAGATATTAGAATCAGTTTTATGGAGTATTCACTGTACTGAAATACTTGACTATTATTTTAAATTTAAAAGTCCTCACATTCCATACTATATATAAGCTCTCTGCTGCTGCTTTGTGCTTTTAAGCTTAATATATATTTTATAATTTTATCTTAAGACCCAAATCTACTAAGTCCCCCACATGAACTTATTAGTAGATATTCAGGTCTTTTTTTTCATATGGTTCACACAAGTAATGTGAATGTAATCTGGAAAAGTTTTGAGATTTTGCTTTGCCAGTGCATTTTTCCAAGGAATTTAAAATGAAAAAAAAAAAGTATCCATTATTTTCTGTAGACGTTTCTTGTGTAATGATACATGATAAGACATTTTTGTATCTTAATACTGTTTGCAATAAATATTTCATAAATGTTGGTTAATGAAATAACTCAGTCCATACAGAATGGGAATCTTATTTCGTTCTCATGTGGGTTAGGTCAGTAGATCACAGATGTGGGTGTTACTTGTTTTTTAGGCTTTTTTACAGATACGGTGAGAGTTGTGTGACTGTATAAGCCTTGTGATTTGACTTGAGGCTCCCCAACAGAGAACAGTCCACTGTTTTGTACATATGGGAAAAGGTTGTATTTGTAGATAAAATGGAAGAATGTATTGTCCTTTGGGCATTCTCTTCAATCTTCAAATAATTTTTCTTTCAGGTAACCAGATTTTTGAAATGCTGTATCTACTTTCTTGTGTCTTGTTTCTCCTTTCATGTGATTTTTGTCCTATATGGAGCGCCATTAATTGAGTAAGTTTGAAATTTTTACTTTATATTTTAAAACACTCAATTGGGGAAAAACAGTGCTGGGTTTAATGTAGCAATTTCATTACTCTTTTTTAGCACTGATATTCTTTCAAAAAAAACCAGTAGAAATGTAATTTATTAAATGCTTCTGTTACCTAGCCTTCTGCCACCCAGCTGTATGTTGGGAAGAGGAAAGGAAGATGAAATAACTATACTATGTTAATCGATGTGTAACTTTAGAACCTCTGAGGGAGCTTACTATCATGATATATGTAAGTTGGTTATATTAGCATATGATTCTTTGTAAATGTGATTCTGAAGTAAATGTGATCCTAAGGAAAGTCAGTACAGCCCTATATCCAAATAGTTAATTAAGATGTTTATAGGTAAAATTTAATTTGACACTTCTAAAAAACTGACCAATTTCAAGTTAGTAGAAAGTAAATCCTTGTGGTGTGTGTGTTTGTGTGCTGGGAATTGAACTGATGACCTCATGCTTGCCAGGCAGCTATCTCCCTGGCCCCATGTGTATTTCTTATGTAACTGCTTATTATAGCATGGGAAACTACTATAATTGAGCATATTATTAACTACTATATTGGTCATGGTAAAATGAGTGAAATATATATATAGAGAGAGAGACATACACAGAGTGCACTTATATACAGTTACATATGTATATTTGTATATAATTGTATATACGTATATTAAGCCAACAGGTTAGTCTTTTCTAGACAGAAAGGACAAGGCCTTTGTTGTGGGAAATAATAGTTGTATCTAGTCCATCTTAAGAGTAGAATGAATGAAAAAATGATAGTTCTCACAATGAAAAAACAAAAGTTCTCAGCATCAACTTTTTCTTTCTTTCTCTCTCTTTCTTTCTTTCGACAGGGTCTAACTGTGTTGTCTTGGCTAACTTATGAGCCTGCTGTCTCAGCTTTCTGAATAACTGAGATTCTAGGCATGTACCACTGCCCTGACAGCGTCAACATTTTATCAAATGCAAATTCTCAGACCTCAATCAGAAATTCTAGGGGCAGGGCCTTCGAATCTTTTGTTTAGGCTTTCTAAGTAGTTCTAAAATAAGTTAAAAGTTGAACCACTGGCTATATAAAAAGTTCTAGAGGCCATTAAAAAAAACTAGTTAGGATTAGTTTTCTTGCAGTGGAAGTCTTAATACTTTAGGGTTTTTAACATTTCTGAAATCAATCATTAATAGATATTTACTAGATTTGTTTTTAAAACTTGAATTTCAGTAGTAAAATTATAATCATTTTTGTGCATAGAACCTTTCAAAGTAAAGTATAACAAGATATTTTTATATTAAAGAATGTGCATGTAGCTTTAACATGTTTTTAAAAATTAATAAAGTGTTTTCTTTCTAGGTTGGCATTGGAAACATTTTTATTTGCAGTTATTTTGTCCACTTTTACTACTGTACCTTGTTTATGTTTGTTAGGACCAAACCTCAAAGCATGGCTAAGAGTTTTCAGTAAAAATGGGTAAGTTTTAATTTTATATTTCATTGATACTGGTCATTTGTATAGTTCTGAAATATATCAGAAGGGGTTGGTGTCTTTGATGAATGGGGGCAAGGAATGGACAGCTTGATGGGGACTTACGCAGACAGAAGTACGGGCCGCTCCCTCTATGTTAGCAAAAGTAGCTCTGCTTTTTTCTGTGTGATAACATTTTACTTAGCCTTTTGTTTGAAAAACAAAAGAAGATTCTGCTGCCAAAATAAAGCTTTGAAAACTACTGGAATAATTTGGCGCCATGATAAAGTACTACAAATAAAACTGCTTACATCCATTTCATAGTGTAGAAATGGAGTTCATAATCTAAGAATGTTTTGTGCAACCACGATAATTTCTTTTTTGGTACCAGGGATTGAACTCATGACCAACAATAATTCCTTATTTAGTCTTTGTCATAGTAAGATATTAGAGTGCAAGTCTTACTGGATTTCATTTCTTTAGCAACATAACCAAGTTAAAACTTTAGTTTCTTCAGAGGCTTTGCAATGATAGATAGATATATATCTGTATCTGTATCTATATCTATATCTATATCTATATCTATATCTATATCTATATCTATAGCAGAAATGGTTGAATACTAACTCAGAAAACCAGAAAATAATTTGGTGGTCATAATTTTGTCCTATTAATCACCCAGCAGTAAAAACTTCTGGAGCACTTTGTGTTTTGCATTATGCTAAGCTGTGTGTATTCCAAGATATTAAGAACATTTTTCCCCGAAAAAAATGTTCTATGTTCAAGGAATAAAAAGGAAATGAACAAACAGTGTGAGATTAAAATTGTAGGAATCCAACAATCTGTGCTACAGGAACTAAGAGGAGTCAGGGATCAGTGAAGAATAGAACTAGAGAGGGGAGTAATGTCTAATGGACTTGGGTTAGAAAAGAGACGAATGAAATGGATATGCTGAAGATAAATGAAATTATAGACACTTCCATGAACTTGGTAGTTTTGTGGGAAGGAAACAAATAGGCCCAAGGAGAGAAGAGGATCATGTTGGATAGCTTGACTCCAAAAACTACTGACTTTTTTCTATAATCCTGGTTGCTCCAGAGGCTGAGGCAGTAGGATTGCCAGTCTGAAGCTAGACTGGTCAACTTAGCAAGACCTATCTCAAAATAAAAAGGGCTAGTAGTGTAGATCAGTGGTGGAGTTTTTCCTAGCATACAAAAGGCCTTAGGTTCAACCCCCAGAATCACAAACAAAAAAAGATAGCACAGTTTTGCTCGTTATTTGGTTGATGCATATATAAATATTATTAAACATGGCTTTTTTTTTTTTTCCAATGAAAAGACTTGAAGTTTGCTTTTGGAAGTAGATTTGGGAAGAGTTGTCTCTTGTAAGTTATTTTGCAGTTTTGAAGGATGGTTGTTGAAAATCTGATCAAAAGTTTACATCAGATATGGATGGATGTGGCTCATGAAACTGAGGTAGCTGGCAGGTGTTTTTTAAAAGAAGTATTGAAGCCAGGAATATTGAAGTTAGGTGGTGCATGCCTGTAGTCCCAGATGCTTGGGAGGCTGAGCTAGAGAATTACTTAACCCCAGAAGTTGGACAACATATAGGCAGACTATAGTTTTTGTTGTTGTTTTGGTACTGGGGATTGAATGCATAAACAAGGTTTCACACTGATACATCCCTATACCTTTTTATTTTGAGACAAGGTTTCACTGAGTATTCCAGGTGGGACTTGGACTTGTAGTCCTCCTGCTTTAGCCTCCCAAGTTCTGGCCCTCTTTTAAAAACAACAATAAAAAACTCCACCAGTACTGGATGTATTTCACGTACTATACACATCACTTATTTAAAGCGTACAATTTAATGGTTTTTAGTATATTTAAACTTATCACCGGAGTTAATTTTAGGATTTTAGAATTTTCATCACTTCAAAAAAAAAGTTGTATCCTTTAGGTGCATAATGGCAAATTGTCAGAAATGAGCGCCTAAACTGCAACTTAAAACTCACTTATTCATTGCAAAGTATCAACATCACAATTAAACCTGAATACTGAGCTTTTAGTTTAAGAAAAACAGCTCATACATTAACATCTTTTGTCTTCAAAGAAAAACAAGTAACACACATGCCATAGGTTCACCACCACTGGTTTAGGTTATCACTTTCTTTTCTACTTTCCCATCCAACTCTCAAGTTTCTATGGGGTTACCTATCCTGGACATTGCTTATATTTGGAATCATACAGTTTTATTGGCTTTATGACTGATTTCTCTCACTGCAGTGTTTTCAAAGCTCCTTTATGTTATAGCATATGTTCTTTTTAGGACTGAATAACTTCCATTTTATGGATATGTGCCATATTTTATTTATCCATTTATCAGTTGGTGGACATCTGGGTTTTACCTTTTTGTTATTATAAGTAAGTTGCTATAAACATTTATGTGCAGGTCTTTGTTTAGATGTATATTTTTATTTCTTTTGGGAATAGTTCTAGGCTGGGTCATATGGTAACTCCATGTTTAATCCAGACTTTTCCAGAGTGGCTGCACCATTGCTATAACGTCTTGAGAGTTCTGGTTCCTCTACATCCTCAACAACACTTTTTATCTAACTTTTGGGTTTTCATTGTCCTTGTGGGTATGAAATGTCATCTCATCATGTTTTTTATTTGCATTTCCCTGCTTACTAATGTCCAAAATCTTTTATGTATTTGTTGGCATTGTATATTTGCATCAGAGAAATGTCTCTACCTTTTTTGCCTATTTTTAATTGGGCTATATCTTTTTTATAATTGTTGTAGGAGTTTTATATATATGTTAGCTATAACTCCTTTATCAGACCAATGGTTTGCAAATATTTTCTCTCACTCAATAGGTTATCTTTTTACTTTCTTGGTAGTGACATTTAAAACATAAAATGTTTTAATTTTGATGTCCAATTTATTTATTTTTTCTTTTGTTGCTTCTGCATTTAGGAATTCATCACTAAATCCAAGATCGTGAAAGTTATTTCTGTTTTCTTCTAATAAGTTTATAAGTTTAGCTCTTATATTCAGGTCTTTGATTCATTTTGTGTGAGTTTTTGTATATGTTTTGAAGTAAGGGTCCACCTTCATCCTTTGGCATATGACTACTCAGTTGTTCTAATACCAGTGGTGGTTGTTTTCCCCATTGAATGGTCTTGGTACCTTTGTCAAAAATCAGTTGATTTTAAACACATGGTTTTATTTGTGGACTTTCAGTTCTTTTCCATTGACCTTTATGTTATGCCTGTGCCACACATTATGACTATGTTAGATGTTTGAGGGGCACACTGTATGTTTTCTGTATTCCGGTGCCATATGGTATAGTTGGGTGCAATTTTTGGAGTTTACAGTTAGTGTTTCACACAGGTGAAATTGCTCATATTGTTCCTGTATATATGAAATTGGAACAAACATGAAACTTCAAAATAGGCATTCTGGTAAGGCTGACTGTATGTGTAAAAATTTCTAATGTTTTGAGGTAAGGGTCTACCTTCATTCTTTTGCATATGACTACTCAATTGTAGTAGTCATTCAAATTTTAAAAAGTTAAATGATAAAACTCAAGGGCAACAGAGAGAGAAACTTTTCCTGCTTTCTCAGGATAACATCATACATTTAACATGTTTCTATTTTTCTGGGCTCATTTTAATTCTATTTCTACTTTTAGGCTGAACTATATCTTACTTTCTCTTGGGAGTGGAGGAGAGTATGTTTTTGTTTATTATAAAAGTTGCCTTTGAATCTTCTCAGATTTATTATTATCTTGTTTTCATACCTATTAGTGCTATATCCCTTCTCAAGATCTGTGCCGAAGTAAAACTAAAACTTATTGGAAGGAAAATCCTATTTTCTAGCTAACAGATCGACAGAGGTCAGGAAGTTTTAATAATACTAATAGCATGAAGGGTTTGGAGAAGAAAGAACCAGTGGGCATGTTCAGACTCTATGAAGGGTAAGTTGGTTCAAACTGTATGAAGAGCAATTAGGAAGCACTGTAAATATTACAGATGTACATCTTTGACCCAGCAATTCTACTTCTAGAGTTTGATTCAGTAGATATAGATTAGTATTCATTTCATCACTAAAAACCTAAATGTCCTTTGAAAGCAATTTGTTTAAGTTACGTTTAGTCCCTAGGATGAAATACTGTGCAGCTGTAAACACACACATTTATTCTATGTAAAACAGAAAAAAAATCAAGATTTAAAATTGTATATAGGCTGCTATTTATGTAGAAAGTAAGAGGGAGGGAAGATAGATATATTGTATAAGTGTATCTCTAGAAGGATACATAAGAAAAGGATAGAACTTGTTTGTCTCTGGGGAGGACATCTGAGAAATTAAAAGAAAAGATATGGAGACTTTTCCACTGGGTTCTCTGGGTCCTCTTGAAATTGGAAACATATCAATGTGTCTATCTCATCAAAATGAAAATTACAGTGTTAGATTTTTCAATATTTAAGTCAATAGTAAGCTGAAAGGCCAGGCATGGAGATACATGTCTGTATTCCCAACTACTTAGGGGCCTGCAGCAAAAGGGTTTAAGTTCAAGGTCAGCTTGGGCTGAACAGAGATGAAAATGTAGCTCAACACTCCCGAGGTTCAATCTCACATTCTGCAGGAGAGAGCTAGATTTCTCTGATGCTGCTTAAACTTCAGAAGATTGCACAAGTTAACCTTGTACAACATGCCATGCAGAGAATAGTTCAGTTGCTAGAAGACAATCCTAATAATCAGTTTGTGATTACAAAATACTTTGTTAATATCACACTGGACGTGACATGAAATAGGGATAATACAAAAATAATTCAGTAACTTTTGAAGCATTTTCATGAATTTTACGACCTTGCTCAGAGTAATCTAGTGGAATACTCCTATTTTTACCATTTTCTACATGAGACACTGGAAAGCTGACAGGTGATAGCCAGTAACCAGTAGAGTTGAGACCTGAGCGTAGATCAGTGGTAGCAAACCTATGGTGTGCCTGTTATCTGTTTTTCTTTTAGGAAAAAAGATGTTAATAGATGGGTTTTTTTCTACACTAAAATCTCAATATTTAGGTTTAATTGCAGTGTTGGAACTTGGCGATAAGTAAGTGGGTTTTGGGTTGCAGTTTGGAGACTTGCCATCACTGATCTAGATCATGTGACATACCATATTGAAGATTCCAGTAATTGACAGTGACACTTCTCAGTGGCCAGGTGATCTTAGACAGCCTACTCATAGATGTTTGTGTGTAATATAATTAGAGTAAAACTAACATATATTTTGCAGGGCTGTTATCACAACTGAATAAGATAATGAGCAAAGTCAGTACATAGTAGCTGCTCAAGAATGTTTATCAAGTGAATAACAAATGTCAGGAAGCATTTTTATATGTTACACTTCCCACCCTGACAGTGGGTGCTTAGCACTTCCTCCCTGTTCACAGAACAGACCAGGAATACGGTGCACAGACAACCAGAGGAGTGACGTTTGTTTGAACTTTGTCATAAGAGGACATCTTACATCTTTATGCCTCTCCCATACATTAGTGAGAGTTCAGGTTCTTCCTAGTATTTTTATCACATGAAGTTTAGTATAGAAAGCACGTCAAATTTTTAATGACCTAGAAAATAACTAAACTGATAGGTTAATTTATTTAACCTTAAAGTTGGCCTTTGTAAATGCTCACTTGATCTGATGGTTCTGCAATGAAATGTGAAATATCTATGAAAACCCAATCAATTGTCCCAATATGCAGTTAGCATGAGTAAGAACTGTAACTTCAAAGAATTCTATTATTACTTGAGGAAGTTGTACAAAATAAATGAATAATACATGCTTTTTCTTAATAATAATTTAGAACAGAAATTAAAGTTCTAATTTGAAGTTCTTATAGTTCTGAGTATATAAAATGCCTTATTCATCCTATATTTAAGTATATAAAACACAGTAGAGTCCTTTTTTTTTAAAATTTAAAGCTGTTCCTTTTAGCATTACCATACTGAAATATGAGATATTCAGCGTGAGCAGGCCAATTTTGAAGTGGTGTGATATCTTACTCAGTATTGAATCAGTATAAATGTTTTATACTATTTTTCAGTGTGATGACCTTATATATTCATTTTTAATGTATTTGCACATTTGTAGCAAAATTAATATTGAACAGTTGATCAGTATATAGAGACTGAAAACACAAAAAACTTTGTGCTTGAGAACCTTGAGGAAAAGATTCAATTCTAAAATTTCTTGAGATTTAATACACAATTAAGCAGCACTATTTTTATGAGATTTTTCTTTGAAGAAAATGTAAACTTATTCCAAGAAAACAAAAGAATGCTCTTATAAAGAAACTTGAAAGTAGAAAAGTCATTTGGTTTCTTAAAATATTCTTCCAGCTTTTTATTGGTATACTTTTTATGGAGTATACTAAAGTTGTACTAGCTTAATGCAGTTTGTTGCCTTGGTGTTATAATCATTTTGACTTTTTTTTCCATTTATAGACTTTTTAATAAAGGAAAGTAATACTCATAGACCTATGTTTTTCATCAAAGTTTGTTTTTGGATTTATCAGTTTTTTTATGCTGTTATTGATTGTTTGAGTTAGACCCTGATCACTTTTGGTGAACTAAATTGTTTCCTGAACGGAACTAAACATGATTCTGTGGTGATTTTTGCTAAAGTGAAAAGGTCTTTTTTGTGGACAAAGGCAATCATTTTTCTTGGTCATTTTATAATGGAATAAATTTCATATTGAAAAATATGGACATTAAGAGCAAAAAGGTAGTGGGTGATCAAAGGCTGACTCATATAAACAACAGGAATTTAGAGCCAACCGCAGTGATGGGTATCTGTAGTTTCAGCTACACAGCAAGCCGAGATAGAGGGCTCACTAAGAAGTCCTAGACCAGCGTTATGAGGTCCTCTCCGAACAAAACAAAACCCCAAAAGAAATGAGAGAGTTGATTTAGCCTGAATATGGTCACAAAAATTCAATAGCAAAAAGGCATTGATTTTAATATTCTTCTGTAGAAAAGGGAAAATTTTATGTTAGAACTGTGTAAAATATTTTTAGCCACTAGGAGGAGTTGTACAGTGTCTCTTAGATGGAAAGATCAAATCCATCTATACAAACACCATTTTCATGGGAGCCGACCTAAGCCACAGGTGTTCCTCTGAAGGTACCTGATACAGAGTCCGGCATACAGAATCACTCAGAATGGCCTATTTCGGTTATATTTGATACAGTGCATATTAGTGGAGTCAAATAATTTGAATAGGTGCTTGGACCTCATTGTCATAAAGATTGAACTGTAGCATTATTTTAGTCATTTAAGTTTATTCACAATAGAGCAGCAGGCCATTTACTCTGTTTTCAGCTTATGTATATATTCCATAACTATGACAAGATGAGCCAGTAACTGTAGAATTTAGATGACTTTATTATGGAAATCCATAAAATAGGAATAAACCAATGTCAGTACTACAAGAAATTAAATAATTTAATAGAATTTACCTGTTTCATTTCTTTGTATCATGATCATTTCTTTATTACAAGAGAATGCATGTATGTGTATATAAATGTATTTTTATTATATGTAATAAAGATACATGAAGGTTTCTATATCTTTTTTTTTTTTTGGTACTGGGGATTGAACTCACAACCTTGCACTTGCCAGGCAGGCACTTAAGCCACTGAGCTAAATCCCCAGCCCAGGTTTCTATATCTTTAAAATTTAAATAAAATATAGAAGGCTAACATTTTTAAAGAGTCAGTGCTTGCAAACAGATTGTATATATTCTAATTTTGCCTATGCAGATAACGTATATATCAATTTGAAATGATTAAATTAGTTGATACTTTATAACTTTCTTTTTCCACTAATTTATTACAAACTTCTTTATCCATGTATGTGTATATAATCTTCCTCTAAAATAGTATACTTAGTTGGTATATCTTTAACATAAAATCTCAGCTGTTACTGTTTGAACCTAATAAAACGGATTATGTCAAATAATATGTCGCATGCTTCCAGGTACAGATAGGATGTGGTAATGCTTAGGGATCCTCCTGGTTCTTATTCTCAGACGAGGAGGGAGGTGGCAGCAGCTTCTCTTTGTTCCTCTTAAATTAATCATCAGCAAACAGAACGGGGATCACCATGATTCATTAATCTCATCATCAGGATTGAGATGTCAAACAGTTATTCGATATTACCAATGTTCTGTGTATCATTATTTAATCATTTTTTTCTATTCAGTAGTTATGAGATTTTAATGTTTATAAAAATGGCTAGATCTTGTTTTTTTGGGGGGGTACTGGGGATTGAACTCACAACCTCACGTTTGTCAAGCATGCACTTATGCCACTGAGCTAAATCCCAGCCTCCTGTTTATAAAAAATGTTATGAACATCTTTGTGCCATATAATTTTGTATACTTGTGCAAGGATTTCTGTCAGCTAGATTTCTGGAATAGAATTTGGAGATTAAAAGAAATCAATAGGTGCTATCCAACTAAAATTCTGCCTAGAAGAATGTGTAAACACCTAGATAAGTAGTCCTACCAACAGAGTGCTGGTTCCTTGACTCATCATCATGCTTGTTTACTTGTTTGTTTGTTTTGTTTTTTGAGACCTGGTCTCACTGTGTAGCCAGGCCAGCCTCTAACTCAGGATCCTCCCACCTCAGGCTTCTGAGTGCTGAGATCACAGGCATACACCACCACACTTCTGCTTTTCATCTACCCAGGCTGTTTCTGGCTGAGGCTCTGTTAAAGGGGGAGACTCTGTGGTGCAAAAGCTTCATTTGGCTTCTAATAGGATTCATAAACCTTGGCAATGAATTTTTAAAGGTTGATTGGTGAAACCACCATTTATTAAATTTCAGCTGAATGTTACTGATTGAATGGCAGATATAGCATTTACCTTGTCCTGCCTTCCCCCCCATTCTCTCTGCCTCATGATGACAGAAAACTGAGTAGAAAATAACATTCAGTCCTCAAAGTACATGTCCAAGATAGAAAAAAGTGGCACCAGTTAAGATGGGAAGAAAGCTTTAAAGAAAATTCATTCATTGTATCTAAGGAAATAGTCTAACCAGCCTGAAGTGTGAGCAAGATGAATAGAAATGGCACAGCAACCTTAAAACACATGGGGGTGGTATATGCAGATGACAATCAATCTGGAAGAAAGTACTGTTGAAACTAAAACCAAAAGACTTCATACAGTTTATTATAGAAAAATATTAAAGCTATAAACTCAATAAAATAGAAGCAAAGATGAATAAATGAAAATGAGGAGGAAAGCTGATTGCAGAATTAGTGAGATAAATTGAGAATCCAAACCACACTGTTACATATTATAGATTAGAAATATAAGTAAGTTAGAAAATCAAATTTTAGTATGGAGGAAAGGTTTGAGCTGATCAAAATGAAGAGTAGGGAGGTGGTTGGGGAGAAAACAATAGTTAGAGAAAGTATGCTATAGAGAGGAGATAAAGGAAATTTAAACATAACACTAGTTAGTACCCTTATAGAATGAAGCACAATAACCAAAGGCATTCAAAGATATGATAGAGGACAGTGCCCCCAATGAAGGCAATGTTCAGTTTGTATATTTAAGGGGCTCATTATATCAAGAAAATAATTCAGTGAATTAAGGTTGTAGAATAGAATGTAAGTACCATGAAATGATATAAGCAACTGTCTTACTTTTCGTTACTGAGATAAAATACTTGATATCCAAAGTTAAAGGGGGAAAGGTTTTTATTTAGTTCACAGTTTATAGAGGTTCCCGTCCATAATTGACTGGCTCCAAAGCAGGGTGATTGGGAAGTCAGTAATCACAGAGGAGAAACAACTTAGGGTGGGCAGAAAATAGCAGAGCAACAAGGGTTGACTACAGTTCTTCCTATTCTTTATATCTTATCCAGACTAGGGTAGGTAACACTCATATCCTTAATCCTAGTGCCCTCAATCCTAACATTGTACTGTGAATCGATCCCAGTGTCACACATTTTAGATCCAGCCACCTAGATGGGGGGACATCTAGATACAAGCCGTAACAGCAACAAAAGGTGTCCCGTGGGGAAAGAAAAGTGGGAAAATATATTTGTACCCCATATATCCTCAACTATTTTGACTTGTCTCCAGGTTTTGAGTATTTGTTCAGCCTCTTTAGGGAATAAAGAGTAAATAAAGCTACACACTGAACAGTGAATTCCCCACCTCACATCCAGCTCTTTTTTCCTGATTGGCCCAGAGTACTGGCAGCCAGGCTTTTATCATCCAGGTAGAATATTGGAATATTTCAGGAGGAAATGGTACAAAATAAAAATTTATAGATCTTGACATTTTGAGGTCCTCTAAGAAAAATAGTCTTCTCATCTAGTCCTCGGTATTGTGAGGCCCACAGGCTGATCGTCTTGCTCATGCACTGTTTAGTGTTTTATTTTGTTGTTACTGGTTTAAAATAGCTTTGTAGAACTGTAACTGCATCCCATAAAATCCACCTGTTTAAAGTGTATAATTCAGAGGTTTTTAGGATAGACACAGTTGCACAGATAGCACCACAGTCTTATTTTAGAGCATTTCATCACACCAAAAATAAACTATGCCTACTATTAGTCATCCCTTATTCCCACCCTTCTGTCCCACTCTGTGGGTCGGGCAACCACTGGTATAATTTCTCTCTCTAGACCTGCCTATTCTGAGCACTTTGTGTATGATGTTTTAAGTAGGATGAGAAATGAAGACTCATCAGACATTTCAGGACTATCTCAAATGAAACTCAGAAATGAAAGCAACAGAAATCTTGATGGGAAGAAAGGTAATATAAAGATCAAATGATAATTTTAAAATTCACATTTTTTATATCTGTTAAAGAATAAGAAGTCAAAGGTAATATTCAGAGACCAAAAAAGCTCTTTGAAAATAAAAATACAGTACTATAGGAAAAAAAAAATCAACAGAAATAGAGACAAAATTGAAAAAAACCCTTTTTGTCGAACAAAAAGAGTTATGAAAAATGAGTTAACGAGTAAGGCAAGCTGGGCATGGTGGTGTACATCTATAATCTCAGCGTTTGGAAAGCTGAAGCAGGAGGATTTTTGCAAGTTCGAGACCAGCCCTGAGCTATAAAGTGAGCTCAAGATCAGCCTGAACTGCATAGCAAGATCCTGTCTCAAAAAAAAAAAGCAGAAATTAATTCACAGTAATAGTATTTCTAGTAAAAAGTAAGGAAAACAAAATTCCTATGAAGTTTGAGTAGAAAGTCTTTAAAAAAAATTCAAGAATCAAAGGAACTTGAATTATAGATTAAGAGCCCATATATTTCCCACATAACTGATGAAAAGCCACTTCAAGACACAATTTTGTGAAGTGTTGCCATGACCAGAGATGATTGTAAATACTTCTAGAGGGCAGCAAAAACATTAACCTACAGAGGATAGGGGACAAGAATGGCACTGAAACCTTTAAAATCTGAGGCAGAATTATTTGCATCAGTTAATGTTGTTTTCAGGCTTAAAATACCTGTAAAAATCTATTTTCCATGTACGTTTTCCTAGGAATCTATTGAAGGAAAGGAGGGGAGAGGAGAGGAGGGGAAGGAAAGAGGGACAGAGATGGAACAGGGAATTCACCAAATGAGGGTGTAGGGACCTCCCTAGACAGCAGCAGTAAGCAGGCCGACAGTAAGCAGTTCGGGTTGGAGGAGGCGAGATACCTCAGAGAGGAGAGTGAAAACAAGCATCTAGAGGTACTGCTGAGATTCTTCAGGATATTTGAAATAACTTAGTGGTAGCTACATATATAACCAGAGTGGGAAGAAAGAGCAGTTCTTAATACCCAAGGACAATTAAAATCGTATTTACTAAGAGAAAAGACATAACTGTAGTTTACTATGTGTTTCCCTGTAATTAGCTTTCCCTAATTATAATCACGAAGTCACTGTGCTATTCAGCCAAAAGATGGAGATGTTACCAGTGAAGGAAGGACAAACAGGGAGAAGGGTATTTGTGGAGGCGGGTGCTTGTGAAGAAAAGGTGCTAAATCTTTTGTAGTAAAAAGCAGAAAGTAAGGAAATCTTTAAAATCACCAATATTTTATACGTTTTATACAGTTCAGATAAAAAGGAACAGCAGAAAGAGTTGTGCTAGATGCAGAAGTCAGGAGCTGGGGGATGAAGGAGATGATTATTAGTCTCACTGTAGTCCTTGATATCAGGGTATCATGTATGCTCTTTTGATACATATAAAATTTTTATTTTAAGCCAGCCACAGTGACCCATGCATATCTGTAACCCTAGCATTTGGGAGAGTGAGGCAGGGGGGTTATGAGTTTGAGGCCAGCCCGAGCTACATACCGAGGCCCTGTCTCAAGAAAAAAAAGATTCTTTTTTTTTAATTTTAAAAAGACAGGCTACAGAGTTTTCCTATAGTTTAAGCTAGGTCTTAATACCATTTATTTCTCTTTATTATATGTAAGGTCATAAGCACTTTTGCATACATCAGATAATCAAAATAGAGGACAATCTCTTAAATGTTTGCACTTTGCATTTTAATAGACATAAGCTGGCCACAAGAGCACTAAAACTGAAAAAACATGAAAACATGTATCATGTCCCTTAGTCCCACAAACCTGGAGCCAAATAAGATATGTATGTAAATCTTAGAAAAAGCTCTGATCACGTAGCTGCCTTTTAAAACCTTTAGTGATTCATTTAATGTGACATTTAAGACTTTTCTTAAATCCTAAATCTAAATCTACCACACTGAGAAACCATTTCACACCCACAAAGATAATAAAAGATAATAACAAATGTTAGAAGGATGTTAGAAAGATTGGAGCCCTAATACACTACTGATGGGAATGTGAAATAGCTTAGCTGCTTTAGAACGTGTTCTGCAGTTCCTTAAAGATTAAGCATTACCAGATGACCCAGCCATTCCACTGCTTGACATAACCCCAATAAAAATGAAAACACATGTCTGTGCAAAAGCTCGCACATGAATGTTCACAGCAGCCTTATTTATGCTAAGTTAAAGAAACCAGGCACAAAATACCATATGTTGTACAGTTCCATTTATATGAGATGTCCAGAATAGGTAAATCCATAGAGAAGAAAGTAGCTTAGTAGTTGCTTAGAGCTGGGGTCGGGGAAGAGAAATAGAGAGTGACTGTTAATGGGTGAGGCATTTCTTTTTGGAGTGATAAAAATGTTCTAAAATTGACTATAGGGTGATCACACAATTAGGTGAATATACTAATAACACTGAATTATGTATTTTAAGTGCGTGAATTGTATGACTTGAAAAGATTTTCTAGAATAACTTTTTATTCAATGAAACCGTTACTTCTAAAAAGTTCTTAATGCTAACCTCTTGCAGCCTTATTTCTTATTCTTCCACTTGGCCTCAACCAGTGTAACTTCTGTCTCTGTCTGCAGTGCAGCCGTTTATCCAGTATAAGGTCTAATACTATTTATCTTCAAATCCAACTAAACTCTCTCTTGTATAAAACACGATGCAATTGCCCAGCAGAACATAAAGGCTACTCCCAAGCTCTCCCACACTGTATGCCTTCTGTATTCAATATAGAAGACTTGTGTGTTGGCTAGTCAACATTTGTCAGCTGTAGTCAAAAACTGTCATTGTTTGTCAACGTAGTAGAAAATTACTCTGGAACAGTGGTGGCAAACCTATGGCCTGCATTACGCAGTGGGCTGTTCGTATCATTGAAAAGCTCTAAAAGATTTACCATCACTGCCCTAGAGAATCCTTAAAAGTTTCCTGAACAATACTATTCTCTTTTTCCATTCAATTTGGCTAGATGTTTTCTCCCTCCATTATTGGAACAGGTTTCTGTTCTGCTAAATTCTAGTTGAAGAAATAGACTAACATTTATATGTATTACATAAAACAAATAATAAAGCAAATAATACAGTTTTGAGTACACAATATCATGATTGACCTTGCCCTCCACTCAGCCCCAGTTCTCAGTAGAGATAAGCTAGGACTATTACTTGAGTAAGTAAGGCTGTGAGATGGAAAGGTGATAGGTTTGTCTTATGAACTAATTTTCATTGTTTGAGATTTCTTTAATCCATCATACATTTTGGGTGTAATAATTGAGCATTTCATAATGAAGGAAACCATCTAACACATTTTTCCATTTTTCTGGAAGCCCCCCCTCACCCCAGTTAACTTCACAGTAGAGTTACTGTTCATTTGTAAGTGGTTCAGTAGTAGGACCCCGTTTATTGCATTGTGGTAGGCCTTTACTGGAACCAGACACATCCCACAGGACTAAGTATTCATACCATGAAGCTGAAACCAAGAATCTGCTAAGAGCATGGCAGAATTATGACTTTCCACCTTTTTACTCTTTTAAAATGTGTACTTAGTAAATAGTAATGGCAGCACAGTCACTGAATCTTTTGAAATATTTTGTTGTTGTTTTCTATCACTTCTTTGCCAAATAAATAACAGTTGATTTGTTTAAATGAAATGTGCCATAAAGAAGACTAGTTGAATAAGTGACGTCCCATCATACAGTGGTATACTATTATAGCTGTTAACAAAGAAAGGATATATACGTATACATGTATACATAAATATATAAAATATAAACGTGTAAAATATGCATATAACCTCCAAAACAAAATTGTATGTACATTTGTACATACATAAAATATTTCTGGGAGGATATGTAATAACTTGGAAATAACAGTTTCTTTCTGGGAAAAGGAACCAGAAGTTGATGTTAGGGAAGAAGAAAGATTTAAATGTCACTGCAAATACTTTTTTGTGTGTTTGACTCTTATTATGTGCATATATTAGTTTTCCAATGGAAATACATTTATATTTTCTTCATGGTACATATCTAAATGTTGACCTGAGATGTTAATTTCAAATGAGTAGAAAACTTGTATAGTGTTAATTTGTGCTACTGTGCGTTTGATTTTCCAGCAGTTAACGTACAAACTACCAGTGATTTGTATATTTGTGTTTTACAGAGTTACATCCATTTGGGAGAACAGCCTCCAAATCACCACAATATCTAGTTTTGTAGGAGCATGGCTTGGAGCGTTTCCTATTCCATTAGATTGGGAAAGACCATGGCAGGTTGGTTTCCACTATTTAAAGCAATAAAATGCCTGTTGAGACATTGTGGTAAGGCCCATGAAACAAACTAAGATATCCATGTCTATATTGATATTGATATATATAGTTTTGTTATTCAATTTAGGAAGAGTACAGATTCCTTCTATCAGGGTAGCCTAGGTGGCTTATTTTGGGGGCTGTCCAGGTGACATGGACATCCAGGTTGGCCTGCATTTATCTTCCAGGAGTATTTTTTCTACATGTATGAGTAAATAAACAGACTTACTTTGTGAATACATGTAGGAGTTTTTCTTTACAGAAATAATTCTGTTTTTAACTTTTATGTTCACTATGCTCTGGTCTTAGATTTATTTTTTCTTAATATGATATGTGGCAGATTGAATATTGACCTTGAAATATGTTTAGAAAATATACCAAGTAATTTTAAAAATAGATATAGTATCAGAAAAAGCTCACAAACATCAGATTTTTCATTTCCTGTTACATTAGGATAAAACCAATATGGTAGGTAAACCACTGTCAGATGAGTGGGGTTTTCTTGTTGTTATTTTTTGTTGGGTTTTTTTTTCATCATTTGACAGAGGAAATCAACACTTGGAAGATATGTAACCTTGTTAAGGTCACTGAGCTACTAGATGAGCTACTTTCTCTTTTTAAAATGACTTTGGAGTATACTATTGTATGATTACTCTGTCATTTAATACATTGATAATTGATCATTAGCAATATTTTGCTATAATAAAAAAAAACACTGCTATGATAAGCACGTTTGAATCCATAGCTTCATGAATTTTTCTAATTATTTTCCTGGGTATTCGCTCCCAAACAGAATTACAGTATTAAAAATTAAATGTAGGGTTTTCTAAGCTAATGACCAACTTATTTACTGTGATCCTTTTAAACTGATATTTATGATAGAATTAGTATATAGTTAACAATTTTATGTAATACTCACCTGCCCGTCTCTTGGGAGTTATTAATAAACTATAGCTATTATGTGGCTTTTTTCTTTCCCTTTTTATTTTCAGCAAAGATTTTAAGTTTTTGTTATTTTTAAAACTCTACACAGAACAAGAAATCAGTGTGGCTTATGATGCTAATAGAATCTGCCACAGAGGCAATAAGAAAGATGAGAGGACATGGCATTTCTTAAAAATGGAGGTTTTGCTAGAGAAAAATTTCATAAGAAAATAGTACTGTGTATATTTTGTTATCTAAAATACAACACATATTAAAAAGAAACTTTAGTTCTCTAATCCTTGTAGCCTAATACAGGTTTGGTATGTTTATGGTAAAGTAAGCTTTTCTGGATTGCGATTTGTTTTGTTTCTAGTCAGAGAAATAGGAGAGCCTGGTTAGTTATACTTTCTTTAAAAACACATGCACACACAGAAGTGCAAGAAAAAACTTACATGTTTTAACTAATTTTTCTCTACTTTGAACTCTACTTTGAACTACTTTGAACTTCCAATGAAGTTTCTAAGACCAAGATTATAATGTGAGGCGAGTTTATGAGAAAGTTCAAGCATTTTTATATTTTTAAAATCATTTCTTAATGAAGGGACTGGAAGGGCCCACTGAAAATGTATAATCTCTGTGAAAAAGGTTTTTCACTTAACATGATTTTTAAGTGTTTTCAAGTAATGATGAAAAGATACAAGGCATCTTTCTAGTTGGAGGAAGCCTTCACTTTTTAGAAGGTAGCCAGGGGGTTTGGTTAAAGAGAATCTAGTGGAGTGACTGAGTACATCTTTTGTTTGTTTCATTTCATATTTGAAATTCATCCTGCCTTCTTCACTGGACTGTAGAAAACCTTTGTGCATTATAATTGGGTTCTTTACCAACTGTAAAGTAGTAGCTAATCAGTAAGTATCTGTTACCACTGTATGCAAAGCATTTACTCTTGTAAGTATAACAGACACTTAAAGTCACCTAGGACCGACATTATTTCATAACAATAAAACTTAGCTTCAGATTCTGACTTAGGTTCAGATTTAATATACCTTAAGAATTTTATAAGACTGAGCTTTTCATCTGGAAAATGTCTTAAATCTTTATCAAAACTGGGCTGGAATTCCATGTTATAAAAACTTGCGAGGGGAGTTAAGAAATGTTGGTTATTTTGAGCTAAGGAAATTGACCATGAGGTTTTTTATTTTATTTAGTGTTTTCTGGCTTTTTGTTTTTCTTTTTTCTTTTTTTGGCAGAGGGAGTTAGGATTTTGCTGTGGAGTTCAGACTGACTTCAAACTTACAGCTAGCCTCCTGCCTCAGCCTCCCAGTGCTGAGATTACAGGCATGCACCGCCATGCTCAGCCAAACATGAGGTTTTTAAACCCGTATGTTTTATTAATAGGTAGATAGTTAACATGATGATTATGAACTCTGGCATCAGATTACTTGAGTTTAAATCTTGACTCTGCCACTTGCTAAAGGATTAAATGCTAAAATCCTTTTAAAATACTTAGTGCCTGATACATAATTACTGCTTAATTAATGCTACAGGCATTTATGACCTATAAAAGTAGTTTAATGATTGTACTTTTGCATTAAAAAAAGAAAATTCCATTATTTATTGAGTCCTTATGTGTTAGGGACTGTGTTGTCTCAGTTCCTCATCTTACTCTCTCCAGCAGTCCTTCATTTGGTAGAATGGTATATTAGTGTATCGTTATGTTTCTCCAGTATTTTATTGAACCAATTTAGGGTATTTAGATTTCACATAATTTTCAGTCCTGTCAGAGAACATGGCAACATGTGTAGATCTGTGTACCAGGTCTGAGGTTTGGCACTGTCACAGAAGTAATTTAATCCTGACAGCTATAGTGCAGGGTTAGTTTTGGACCTCATTTTTACACACCAGGAATGCACCAGTGATATGTGAGCCTTTTAGTTTGCAGTGATACAAACAGCCCACTGTAGCATGCATGCCATAGAAAGTCCAGATATGGGAGGGAAGGACTGGACATCTTGCTCAACATTGGCTGGTAAGAAAAAGACTTAGGATTCAACAGGAGTGCACTCCACCATGATTCCTTTCACTGCTGGTCCCCCAATGGTCATAGCTTAGATCTCTTTGGAATAGCTTGAGTAAAGATGATTTATGTCCCCATGTTGTCACCCATAAATGCTGCAGCCACTCCAGTGATACCTGTATTTGATACCATAATTTTTTATACCATAATTTAATACATTTGTAGGAGGATATTTAAAGCTGATATGTAATGCTTTTGTGCTTGAAAAATCTACATGCACCTTTGAACTCTGTAGACTTTAATGCTGGTATCTCTGAAAGCAATTGAACCACATGACCAGGTCTCTTTGGGACAGTTTTTTTTTTATAATTTAAAAAGCAAAATGTATTTTAAGCAATTGAATAGAAGGTTTTGAATTTTAGTTGCTTGAGATGGTCTCTGACACTATTTTAAAATATTTGTATAACCTTTTTTCTCCCAGTTTTACCAGAATAAAACTTTAATATTTGTGAAACATATATTCCCTTTCTGAAGTTAACAGATACCACAGATAAATTGTTCATAAATTGAAGCTAACGATCATAGGATTATGACTAACTGAATTGCTGCAAAATGCTGGAGGGAAGGATAAAACTGAGATTATGGATTTGATTGAAGAGGTACATGTTTTTAGGTTAATTGGTAGTTCTCTTGCCAAAGGGATTATACTGTTTGAGACCAAAATAAAACATTAATTAGTATATATGATTTATATGTCCCAAACACAGGGAAAAAACACTGTGAACTGACAGAAGATGGTTTGGGATTTAAACAGTATGCTCATTGTAGGGTAGTTGTGTTGATAACTTTGTGAGCTCTGCTAGGACTTTCATGGGAGTGAGAGTGCTGTTTCCAGGTAACTCATTTACATGACTGTGGACAGGACCATTTAGTGTCACGCGGAAAAAAATTCCAGACCAGTGACCACACACCACTCCACAAATGTCTTCTGTTGTTCTTAGTCAGAGGAGAGTGGTCAGAATATACATAGGTCAGTGTGGATTTACAAGGACAGCAGCTTTGAGCAGCTTTGTCTGTATCTGTACTTCTACCTCAGACAATAGTATTTGTTTTAGGAGTATCTAGAAAGACTCATCTTTCCTCAAGCCTGAGTTCAGAGGAAAATGTAAATGATCACTAAAGCCCTTGGGAGGTCAGCTGGCTTTGAAAGACAAATTCTGCTATTCCTGCAAAAGCAAAATTGTGGTAAACATAATATAGCATACATATTAAAAAGTAGCTTGTGAGAGATTTAGAACTAACTGCCTCTGTTTTATTTTTCTTTGTCAGAAAAGAAAACCTGTAACCCAGTGATTGGGAGTCATTAAATGTTTCTTCATGTTCTCCTCAGATCAGTTTCTCCATGTTATTTGTGATGGCATATACTCACCCCCATATTATAAATAATTTAACCCTATTGGAACACACATTTTTAAGGATTTATGCTGCAGCTGATCTAAAACTGAGTAATTTAATTTTAGCTTACACCTTAACTTCTTGATTTATAAGCTGAGCATGGTAGTGTATGCCTATAATTCCAGCATTCAGAGGCTGCGGCAGGAAGACCCCTGCGAGTTTGAGGACAGCCTGGGCTACATAAGGAGACTCTGTCTCTAAAAAATAAATAAAAATAAATAAACTGAACTTCCTGATTTATAGTAGGGGATCAATAGTTTTGAATCAGACTTTTAAAGATAGCACAACAGGACATAGTGGCATGTGGACCTGTTGGCCCAGCTACTTGGGAGGCTGAGGCAAGAGGATCACTTGAATCCAGGAGTTCAAGTCAAGCCCAGGCAACATAGTGAGACCCAGTTTCACTAAAAAAAAAAAAAAAAAAAAAAAAAAAATCCAAATGACAGGAGCAGGTACTCATTGTTGTAGTTCTGAAAGGAAACTACAGATAGTATGGTGGCAGTATATTGTATAACTCCTGCGAATTTTCTTTTGTAAGCTGTATACTCTGCAGACAGCATATATTAAAGATGATTGTCTTACAGGGGAAAGGATACAGTTCCTACTATACAGTATAACATTACTTATGAACTATTTTATTTCTTCTAAACTACTGATTCTGTTTATTACCTAGCAATGTCAGTTACCTAAGAAATAATTAGTATTCATGTTAGTTTTTTAAGCTAAAATATATAATATACACAATACTGATACATGGTTCTCAAAATTTTCACATCAAATTTGAAAATATTCCTTCACCTAATGTAACAGCCTATATTTTTAAGTACTACTGTCTCTGCTTTGCAGATTAGGAGACTGAGGTTCAAATATTAAGTGATCTGGCCAAGATCATACGGCTGCACTGGCCCTGCAACTGATCATTTTTCACTCCCCTGCTCAAGCTGTTTCCAAGAGAAACTTCTAAATAAAACATGTTATTTAAGAAAACAGCTAAATAGTTCTTGTGTACTTTTCAACTTTTTGAACACTGTAAACTATTTTGAAAAAATTATCATCTAATTTCAAATAAATGATCATGATTATAGGAAGCCTGCAGCAGCTTGTCAGTAGGTAACGGCATATCAAAGCAGCTTTTGTTTAAAGACATTATAAAATTTAGAACCTATTTTTATTTTATATACATATCATATATAGTATATTTTTAAAGACCCTGTAGAATATTTATAACTTAGTAAAATACATCTCAAGTGTTTACTCCTAAATTACATAATTACAAGCAAATGCCATCTGTATTATTAAGATTGATCCTTAAAATTTGGAGACCTAAAAGATAAAAGGGTCACTATGAATAAAAATACTTGTTATGGTACAGAGATGCAGAGTACGCATAGGGACTCTTACCAGGAGTCCATAGATGGGCTTCACAGGTCTGTGAACCCATAGAATTACATGTAAGTAATATCTGAGGATCATGTTTGGCCAGAAGAAAACATGAATTTGGTTAGATGTGTCTCCTGAAAATATTTTAAAGTACTTATAGGAGCAGAAGAGTTTGCATATTTAGGGAATGATGCTGCTCTGGATTGTAATGGCAGCTTATATCCTATGTGCCTGTTAGGACTAGGAACCAAAGAATTATGATCAGTAAAGAGTTCAAGTGCACTGGTCCTGTGTACTGTGTGTCAGATATCATTATATACATGATAAGAGAATGCATGGTGCATTTCTTCATCATTACAGCACTTGGGTTTTATGGAAGTTCTCATTTTGCAGGTAAGGAAACCAAGGCACAGAAAGGTTAGCTCACTTGCCCAGGGTCACACTCTTAGTAACCAGCAGAACCAAGTCCCAAATCCAATCTCTAGTATCAAAGTTGGTGTTCCTTATCACTGGTCTGTACTACTGAGAACATGCTTTGAGAAAACTAAACACCTCCTAGGTTTGTCAGTGTGCTTTTCTTTCCTAAAATGTAAGCAGAGTTAGTTCTGCAGCAGTGCCTGATGAGAAAAAAAAAAAGTGTGGTTTCAGGTGGGAACCTGTATAATTCTGAAATGTCTTTCACCCAGCAGTAATGATTTGTATAACAGAGAAAACACAAAGTTTATGTATTATGTTCTTTTAGTTAATTTATAAAGATGAAATTATTTTATTTCTGAGAGAAAAAAAGTACTTAGTGCGGTATGGTGTACCCAGACACCATTTTATGAAATGGAAAACTTTTATATCTGCTATTTTAAGAGAAAATTAATCATCTTTTGGTTTAAGGGATAAAAAAAATACATAAAAAGGGATCATGTGATCAAAAAAAGGATCGTAATGGTGTCCTAAGTGGGCTATTTTAGCCACATTTAAACAGGTTTTTCTTTTAAGGCTAGTAATTTTACCCTCTTATCTGTATGAGTTGTCTCTTCTATTTAGTGATCACAAAACAAAAAAATATTTAGCTGGGTGTCATGGTGCATCCTTGTCATCCCAGCTGCTCAGGAGGCTGAGGCAGAAGGGTACCAAATTTGAGGCCAGCAGCTCAGGCAGCTTAGCAAAACCCCATCTCAAGAGGTATAAAGACAGAAGAAAAAGAAAAAAAACAATTACAGAAACTAGATTAAAAGAAGATTGTCATTTGGTAGCAACCACTTGTGAATTACTTCCTTTATATGAAAGTCTTTTGTTCTCAGTTTCCTTTTTTCGCTGAACAAAACAAAGCAATTATATTCAGCCATCTCACATTACCATAATTTGGAGAAATCCTTGTAGCTATGCAGCTAAACTGTGTAGTGTATACACATAGAGGTCTATCTTTAAATCCTATGTATGGCATGAAGAATGCTAAATAGAAGTATTTCTGTATGTGAAAAAAGGAAGTAGTTTTAAATAGAAACCTTTAAGATCTAATTATTAAAACAAACGATTATGCTAGGATGATTTGACCAGTCACATGAATTGTTGCATGGTGTAAACTTTAAAAGCAATTATAAGAAAGCAACCTCCCATAACTACCCCTTTCCCTAGTCTTCGTCTTGGGTCTACGCAATCAGGAAGATTGTGCTTAGATGAGAAAAATTTTTAAAAATGACTGTGTTCACAATTAAGGAATGTTTATTTCAGGAACGTCAAGCAGCTAGTCTGGTAAGTACAAGGCCAGTGAACAATTATTTTGCTGTGGCGCGGATTTCTTGAGATTTAACTAATAATCACCAGTGTTCAAGGCCTTAACCTTTAGTTAGGCAAAACTTTTAAACTCCAGCATTCTGTTGGAGGCGAAGTACAGCAGCAGTTTAAAAAATATATGTGAATGTCTATGTGTATGTTTGAGAGCAAAGAGCCACTGTGAAGTTACACTGACTGGGGATGGGGGCCAGGGGTTTAGCTCAGTGGCGTAAGCGCCTGTTTGGCAAGTGTAAGGTTGTCAGTTCGATCACCGGTACCAAAAAAAAAAAAAAAGAAAGTAAATACACTGATTAAGATAGAATTGAGTACCCCCCATTTGAATCTGGCCGGGATCCATAAGGGATGACTTTTTCCTGTGCTCTGAGCAGAGCTTTTCAGGAGAGTGCAGGTGCCCTTGTCCCGCCAAGGATGCGCGGTCCCCTGGCAGAGGACAGAAAGGAACAATACCCTTTCAAATGTTCTCATGTGTTCAATAAAGACTACTGAGGTAAGAAGTTCAGTACTGTACATAGATAGTAAACTACGCATATCATTTTATTTGTAACCCCATGTGTTAAGAAGGGACACTGTTAAAGTAACAATCACTTTAGCAACAGCCAACAAACCAGTATTTAATTTGGTATTTAAAATAATTAAAAATCCAACGGAAGCAGTCTCTAAAATAACTAAGAATTCATGACAAACACCATTAATTCAAGCTCTACTTACTGGAGATATTTTTCAACATGGGTAACATAAAATGTACCTATAGAGATAAAATAAGGACGTAAATTAGCCAAGTATTAAATAAGATTTCAAGAAGTCCCTAAAATTATTTTTAAGAACTTTAGAACTAATCTACTATATGCAAAAATGGATTAACTACAAATCTCTTTTGATTTCTTTCATACATGACCTTATTAGCAGTATATTTGCATCCACTAGCAAAATTCATAAAGTATTTTTGAACTGTATTTTATTTCTCAGATACTTCACTAGTTTGAAAGAGTCACTCCAGATATTGATCTGAATTGCTATTAAAACCTAAGCCTTTAATGAAAAAACATGTCTCTGAAAATAAGGCAATTTTTCTACAATCTGCTTATGAATAGAAAACAAATCTTTGGTTTTTAGTTTAAGTGGCAGGAAGGATTTTGCAAAAAGAAACATTAAATAACTAAAGCAATTAAAAAGCTCTGAATAAGCAATGGGAAACTCCAAACCCCATCAAGGTCAGTAGAGTACCTAAGGCACCTCAGGTTCAGATGATCCAATCATCTTCACTTAAGAGTTCTGAAAGTCTGTGTGCATGATCCTTACCATCTGGAGAAAGTGGTGTCCAGCAGTGATTATTGTGAACAAGAAAGAAGACACTAAGAACTGGTAGATGGGAGAGACACTGGAGATCATCTCTTCTACCTCCCGAATCTTACGGTGAGGAAACAGGCCCAGTCAAGAAGCAGCTGACACCAGTTTGTGTTTCCAGATTCCTAATCCATCTCTCATAGCAGGATAAATTCTAGATACAAAATTTTCATTGCCTAGAAAACCAAGTGTGAAGGGTTTCAAGGATGTAAATTAGGAAAAAAAAAAATCCCCATCAAATTCCCAAAGGCAACTAGGAAATGTATAATACTTTACTGTCTTAATTCCTTTATATCATGTGTTGGACAACTCAGATAGTATGTTAATTGATTTATACAATTCCTTAAATTCTATCTAAAAATAGACCAAAATTAAATGAGAAAGTTACAGAAGATTTCATTTGAGCATACATAAGGCCATGATAGTGTGAACCACCATTCTTGAGAGAAGGAAGATATCCAACGTCCAGTTCAGAGAGAAAGCGTCTGACCAGTTATCCAGTAGACTCTCCACTCTTCAATGGGGAAGATGATGCTTGTATTTTTAAAAATCTCTACAAAGCTCACATACAAAGACAGTACATCCTAGATTTGTGACTGATAAAAGCATTTAAGGCGGTCATTTTCAAGTATAAATGTTTAGTGTTCCATTACCCAATCTGTGCAATACATATAGCTGTAAGTACAAATCATAAAAATAAACAGAAACCTACCAAAGACAAATCATAATTTAGGCAACAGCAAGTTGAAATGTAAGGAAGGCTGGGGGGACATTATGGATTAGATTATGCATCTCTAAACTGCATTAGGTGGTTCACACTTTGTCTAACACTACTCTCTGCTGTGTGGCATTTGTAACATGGAAGATCCATAGCAGACCAAACAAAGAAGGTAAATTAGTTAACAGGATCAATTATTAAAAAGGTTCACCTCTAAGATAGTTCTAAGGCCTGTTCCTCAGAAGATGATTAGAAATGGCTCCAATATAAGCTTTACAGATGAAAATGAAAAGTTTGTTTCCATTTTTTTTTTTTTCTTTTTAAGCAAAGCCTTTCACCTCAGGACAAATACATACTGCTCATGAATTAAATAAAAATGTCTGGCTTAATGGTATATTGTAAAATGTGATATAGCTGGGAGAACAGGTATTTGGAAGCCATGGTATTCTGTTTAACATAGTCTGAGTGTGTACATAAATTATGGTTCTGTAACTTCTGCTATGGTTGTAATATCTGTATCTGAAAGGTGACAAGTTTTGTTACAGAAGCAGCTGCTCTGTTTTAAAATTCCATGTAGCATGCTTAGGTCCTAGGTCTTGCATCTAAGTTCTCTTGTGTTTCAGTCAGCATACACACTTCTCATTTCATTTGATGTACACAGCCAGTGTGGGAATTTAAAAAAATTTACCAGCTAGTTCAGAGAGCTAAATCGAGTCCATGACTATGGCAAAGTCTGACCCAAAAATTTAATTTGTAATTTTAGTATGTATCTCATGCAATTTGGGGAGCATCAAACTAAATCTACAATTGTCAGAAGCCTTGTTATAGTTTAATGCATATTAACTAAAATGTGTATTTTTTAGTGTTGATGATAAATGCAGTTATGACCTGATTACACTTTTGGCATTCTTTAAGAAAGCACATTATGCTTTAATATAGAAATGTTTAGGTTACATTTAACTTGTGCTCAGGTAATAATAAACGTTTGTTCATTTTTGATCTCATACATTCTCTCCTCAGGTATGGCCCATCTCCTGTACGCTGGGAGCAACCTTTGGCTACGTGGCTGGCCTTGTTATTTCACCACTCTGGATATACTGGAATAGAAAGCAGCTTACATACAAGAACAATTAACTGGAGCAAAAGGAGGAGATAATTCTTTGTGCAGATTCCACAAGGGCTGTGCAGAAATGTATATGGTCAAAGCCAAGCAGTTCCATTTACAGCACTGGTTTTTTGTCGTCGTTGTTTTTAATGTAGTTTCAACATGATGTGATTGTAGCTTTTTAAACTATGAAAACCCTGAGAGATTGTACCTTCTAGTTGAAATAAAGTATTTATAATAGATTGTGGCTTCAGATTCTGTTTGCTGCTTCTTAGACCTGTAAGGAACATTCTTAATGAACTTTATAGAATTCTGAGGACAGGTTTTTTTTTTTTGTTTTCTTTCAAGCTTTAAACTGCTTCATTGCAAGAGGTCTGGGAATCGCTATAGCATTTCATATGCTTTCTGAGAGAAACTGACAGTTTTCTTGGCCACTGAAGACATTCTTCACGTAATCAAACAACAGTTTATACATCTTGATCCTATTCTTTTTTTAACTGTATGTTTCTTTGGAGTTAAAATGGCTATGATAGCCTCATCAAAAACAGTCTTCAATCCCTTCTGGGTTAAAGCTGAACATTCCACATAGCAGCATGCTCCTATCTGGGAGGGAGAAAGAAAATCACAAATATATAAAATCCTTTACATAATCGGTATGACATCACATTATAACACACATTATAAACCACAGCTCTGCAAAAGAAACTGATCATCCATATTCATATGCCCATTAGTAGCCTACTGTTAGACTAGTATTTTTCCTAGACTTGTATGAAATATTTCATTCACCAAATATTTGTTGAGTACCTACTGTACCTCAAGCATCATTTGGACGCTGGGGAAATATCAGGGAACTTGACCACATCTGCTTGTATCTCACAGGGGAGAGGCACGCAGAGGACGCTAGACCAGGTGGTGCAAATGCTAGGGAGAAAAAGTGACAGAGCACGGAGGCTGTTTGTCAGGAAAGGGTTCACAGCAGGTCAAGTTGAGCAGTGAAGGTCAAGGGGGCAGGCACTAACAAGGACCCTAGATGCAAACACCTGAGATGGAAACACGCCTGCAGCATTCGAGGAACAGAAAATACATCAGTGTGGCAGAAGAGAGTGAGCTCGGGGTGGGTAACGTGGGGTCAGGGAGGTAGCCTTCAGGCCATACTAACTGGACTCTACTCAGAAGGGACCTGCTCATCCACTGAAAGCTAAGTGCATAGCAGAGAATGAAATTAATTCTCCACACTACTCTTACGCAACTCATTGCATCTTGAAGAAGCCCAGCCAAGCACTAATAAGTACAGAGGCACAATGTTGAAAGGTAGTGTGTGCTGTGGGGAAAAATGGGAAGGGAGGTAAAGTAGGGAGTGTAGATGGATGATCAGGTGGGGGGTCACACGGAGGCGGTATGTATGCAGAGCCCTGATGGGGGCTGAAGAATGAATAATGGACACATAGATAATAGTCCAGGCAGAAGAAGCAGCAAAGTACAAAGGCCCTGAGGCAGCTCAGAGGCAGAGTGAGACAGCTAGGGCTGAAGCAAGGAGAGACAGCACAGTCTATGGGCTGCTAGCAAGGCACTGGCTTGCACTCTGTGGTGGGGACCAACCAGAGGGTTCTGGGCAGACCAATGACCGGACCAACCCTGTATTTCAAAACTCATTCGTTGCTGTGTTAGGAACAGATTATCATGGAGCAGAGACATCAGAAAGGTGAGTGCAAAGCCATTCTGGTCATCCAGGTCAGAGGTCAAGAGCAGAGGCTGAGAGGGAAGCATTTAGTCTCAGTCTGTTCTGCTGAAAGATTAAATGTGTGATACGGGAGAAAGAGCAGGATATATACAACTTCAGGGTTTCTGACCTGAGTAACTGCAAGGACAGGCTTGGAGGGTAAAATCAGGAGCTCTGGACACGTTAATTCAGAAATGTTCAACCATCCAGACCGACTTGTTAAGTGAACAACTAGATAGAACATCCAGAGCTTATGGGAAAGTTCAGGCTGGAGATACATATTTGGGAAACTGTGTTCAAGAAACACAAGATGGAAAGAGGTTCTCTAGGCCTAAGGAGTGGGGATGGCCATAGGAGGGGCTGAGGTCTGGGGCCCTCCAACATTCAGGGGTGACGGAGATGAATTGATGGCAGAGGGGCCTGTGAGGAGGAAGAAGAACCAGGAAAGGGTGCTCAGGGAGCCATGTGAGGAAAGTCTGCCTAGCACGTGTGATGGCCCTGGCTGCAGCCTCAGCACCACCGAAAAAGAATCAAAATTAACCAACTGTGCCAAATGCTGCTAACAGCCTAGGGCCGTGTGATTCTGCAACTCCTTTTTTCCTAACTGTGTAATAAATATGAATATTTCAAATAGATTCTTAGTACAAATGTTTAGTGGATGTAGGTTTTTTTGATCATTATGAACAATGCAACCTCTCTGTAGTCATCTCTTGAAGCACATCCCCAGTAACTTTTAATTGTAAACTTGTAATTGTAACTATATAGTTACAGGGTACGAAGTGACCCGTACACAGTGTTGAATGGTTAAATCAAGCTAACACAGCCATCATGTCACATATGTGCCATTTTTGGTGGTGAGAACACTGGAAACTTTACTCTTAGCAGTACACTCTTGTTAACCAGTCTCATCATCCTGTGTAAAACGTCTCAAAAACTTACCCCTTCAGTCTAACTGAAACTTGCTTCAACCAACAACCTAACACTTTGTGTAGGGTACATGACTACATAAGGAATCACTTTATATCCAAGGTGAGCATGATTTTAAGGCTTCTGCATGTTACGGAATGCCTAGATCCTTGCACCCCTGAACAGTAGCTTTAATTAATTTTTAATTTTTTGACAACTTTGTATGTGGAAACTGAGTAACTTTAAATGGGTGTGAACATTCTTATCTTTAATACTATCTGTTCTCAATCCATTTTTCTATTGGGGCATAGGTTTTTTCTGGTTAAGCCATTTATTCAGGCCTGCATTATACTAAGGATGCTAAAAAACTTTTCTGTCATATATATCATTTGTTGTATGACTTTCAATATAAACCTATTTCTAGCATTTGATGTATCAAAATTGTGTATGGTTAAATCATCAATATCTTCATTTATGACATTCACCTTTATCACATTTAGAAATTCCTGCCCTCCCTAAGATAACAAAATTGAACACAAGAAATTCCTCAAGTGATTTGTTAGTGAAACCTTCATGTTTTGCTTTGGTAAAAACTGCCCTAAAGAAAATGCCTTTGTTTCCCCTTCTGTCTCCTAATATGTAGTACATTTAAAAGATCTTATTAAGTTCTGTTTCCACAAAAATCCTATAAAACATGTCACATTTAAAAATACATTCCAAGTGACCGGTGACATAGCTCAGAGGCATAAGCACCTGCCCGGCAAGTGCAAGGTCCTGAGTTTGATTCCTGATACCAATAAATAAATAAATAAATAAATAAATAAATAAATCCAATAATGTTAAGGCCAAATAGAGAAAAGTAAATTTAGCTTCAGAAGAATATACTCTAAAAGCTATATCACTGTTCCATATTTTTTTTTAGAAACCTAGCCATAATTTTCTGTTTTTAACCACAAATGTAAGTTGTCTTCCTATGTTACTCTACAGACTAATTCCATGAGTCTGATTTGGCACAGTACAAATGTTTAGGTATTTAAAAAGAGATTAACGTCAGCATCTGTTACTGATGCCTCTATCCATACATAACTTTTTACGAAAATACTGTTGACAGTGTGGCACTGGTAGATGAGCCCAGCTTTGGACTGAAACCTTACTCTGCCACTTGTCACTGCAGGACCTTAGGCAATGTCCCCAAGCCTTCATTTTCTCTTCTCTATGACAAAGTAAAAAGATCTGCCTCACAGGGTTGGGGTAAGGATTAAACAAGACATGTAAAGCACTCAGCACAGTGCCCGGCATACGGTAAATACACAACTGTTTGCTTTTACTATTATCTTCACATTTATTTTTCAATTCTGCAAATGTTCCATTACCTCTTTTGCAAGTTTCTGTCCTTGTTCCATACATATAGGTTTTTCTTTCATATCATTCAGTCTTGCTAAAGTTTTGGGGTCATCTCGGAGATCAATCTAATTAAGAAAGGTCAATAATGTCCCATGACATTACAACTCTTTAAAGAGAAACCAAAGCATGTCATCCCATTGAGTCCCCAGTTACTAAAATAAAATTAAAATTTTATTTATTAAATTAAATTCTTAAATTTTTTAAAGCTACTAACATAAGTGCTTTATTTTGATGCTAATGTTTTTCCCAAAAATATGAGAGAACTTATTAACCTGCACCTGGATTTAAACACATCATTTGCTAACCTTGGGACTGTTTGTCTGAACGTAATCCCCAACCACTGGCGACAGAACTTATGCTTAACTTGGTAAAATCAAAGCAGATGTACCTGAGTTCCTATTAATAAAAAGGGTACATTTGGTGCATATTCCTTCAGCTCCGGTACCCACTCCTCTTTTACATTTTGAAATGAGGCTGGATTGACCACGGAGAAGCAGATGAGGAAGACATCAGTCATTGGGTAGGATAAAGGCCTCAGACGATCATAGTCTTCCTGAGACAAAAAGAAAAAGCTCATTATCTACATTTACATTTATTTATGATATGTATCTTACATCATATGATCAAAGAGATAAATTCAGGAGTATCCCACAAACAAAAGGTATGGCACTCTCCATAAAACAAGATAATTCCACTTGTTTTTGTTAATTTTTCAAAACTCTGAACACCAAGTTTCACTAATAAATTCAAGGAAAATTTAAAAAGTACATAGTGATTACTAAGCATTCATTGGAAACATTTTTAACTAAAAAATCTGCACAAGTAACTGAGGAAAGCTAGATACTAAGTATTATAGCAATATACAAATATTTATTATGTGTCAAGTATTGATCATTATGTTCCCTCAGGGACCGCTTAATCCTCCTAAGAACACAAGTACCCTGCCCCTGTTTTCCTTTTGAGGAAATGGAGGCACACAAGGCGAGGACTGTGTATGCGGGTGAGCAGCTGGACATACAGGAACTGGGCTTCAGGCCCTGCAGGGTTTTGTTCCAGTCTATGCTTTTAACTACATTCAAGGTGTGACCATAAAATACAGTGATTTAACTTTTAACAAACATCACAGTAAAAGATACATTGCTATTAGTTGCCAGTAAAATACTCCTATTTTTTCAGTACCAGGGATCAAACTCAGCCTCACACTTGCCACCCAAGGGCTTATGCTGCTGAGCTAAATCCCCGGCCCTAACGCACTCCTCTTTGATCACACTTGTCTCTTGGCTCCTGCCACTTTCTGAGGCAGTTCTGGAGGTCCCATTCCATGTCTTTCCTTGTGCCTGTGTGGCTGTCTCCATGTCCTGAATCAATTTGAGCTGTTTACTTTTTTCATGATCATTTTGACTTGGGGAAGAGCCGGAAATCACACAGTGGCAGATCCAGTGAACATGGTGAAGAAGATGCATCGTAGTGTTCTTGACAGAAACTGACATAGACATTCTGTTATCAGTTCAGGAAACCCAGGCAGTCAGGAGAAGACACAAAAGAGGACTTCCACACTGCTCCACAAAGTGGCAACCATGATAGGGTAAGCGTGCTCAGCACAGAGAAGTATTTTGAGGAGGATGAATGCCAATGTGTCTTTTAGTGTTAAAAATTGTTTTCATCAGGGCTGGGGATTTAGCTCAGTGGCATGAGCGCCTGCCTGGCAAGCGCAAGGTTGTGAGTTCAATTCCTGGTACCAAAAAAAAAAATTTTTTTTTTCATCTAAACATTCACCATACTTTTTGGTCACACTTCATACTCTCACTGAGACCCTCAATTTTTGCTTCCTGTTTTCTACAGTTTTTTTAAAAACATCCTCCTCCCCCCATATATGTGTGTAAATTCAAAGACAGAAACATCTGGAGTAAACTTACAGAAACATCCTTTTTCTTCCAAACTTCCATCTCCCTTCCCAAATGTTTTTATGTTTGTCTGTCCGGCTCTCAGTCTTTCTATGCACGTGTCCACCTGAAGCTGTACACAGTCATACATCTGGACACAAACAAGATTGTGCGACACACGCCCTGGGCCTTCCCTGTCTGGTCTGCCTTGGAGATCTCTCCAAATCAGGACATGCTGGCCTACTCAACTCTTCAGCTGCTGCTGGCCTGTGATCTTCCCAATGGCTGTTTTAGTCTCTGTCACAAAAGGTAGTAAACATCCTCTTGCATGGACTACTCCCAGTGACACCAAAATCTGCTCATTCACATTCTAGTAAGGGAACAAAGCCAGGATTCCAATGTTTTTTAAAGTAGAATATTACTTTTACTAATTTTTTAATATAATTAAGTTTATGGGTATATTTTAGGTATACTTAATGGTCATATCTACCGTAGGGAATTTATACCTGTACACGATATATTTTGATTTCTGTTTTTCCCAATCCCTCTCCTCTCTCAAAGCCATCTTCACCTCCCTACTGTTTACAAAGTTTTGTTTCCATTTTATCCCCTTTTTTAAAATCAGTTTTTCTCCCTTTTCCCTTCCTTCCTTTCCCCATTTCCTCACCCTAGTTCTTCTTTCCATTTGGGCAAAATTTTTTGTCACTGGCTAACTCTGCATCTGGTTTCAAGGAAACTTTGTTGTGGGCCTCGGTCTCCTCCCTTCCTCATAACTCACTTCGCTGTTAGAACAGTACAAATGCGGGGCTAAGAATATTAAAAACATTTTCCACTCAGAGTTCCAATGGTACTATTTCTTCCACATAACGACTTTCCTTTCATGTCATCTTCTGCCATTTTTCTTACTACAATTTTCAGCTCAAGCACAGAGCTACCCCTCAGCATCTGAGGGAGGTTGGTTCCAGGACCCTGCAGCTATCAAATTCCTCAGATGCCCAAGTTTCTTAGACAAAACAGCACAGCGTATGCATAGAACCACCACACACTCTCCTGTACACTTTCAATCATCTCTGGATTACTTAGAATACCTAGTATAGTGTAAACGGTTATCAACTGCACTGCTTAGGAAACGGTGAGGGAAAGGCCCACATATATTCAGTACACAACCATTTTTTCCCCAAATATTTTCAGTCCACAATTGATTGAATCCACAGGCCTGGAACCTAGGGACACAAGTCAATGGTAATAACATCCCAGATTCTTGACTTAGGAGGTTAACTCTTCCATTTTACTGCAATGATTTCAAAGGGCACTCCTATGCTCCAGCCATGCACACTTAAAGATTTCTTAGGCAATGGCTCTTACAGGACAAAAGGGGACCCCCCACCAACCTTCTACACCTTTTATTTTTGGGTTTTTTGAGACCAAATCTCACTATGTAACTCAAACTATGCCCTAGTATTAAAAAACTGAGGAAATAGCTGGGTGTGCAGCGCATATCAATAACCCCAGCACTTGGGAGGCCAAGGCAGGAAGATCACCCAAGTTTGAGGCCAGCTTGAGTTCAAGACCTAGATTACAAAGTAAGACCTTATCTCAAAACAAACAAACAAACAAACAAATGAAATTAACAAGGAAATCAAGTGAGTACCTATGGAACATGTTACACTCCAGCCAGTTTTTGCAGCACTGTGATCAAAAACACATGTTTTGAAAACTCAGTTTGAGCATTAAGTAGTGTAATCAAGTGCATTAAACATGGTTTCCACAATTTACTCCCTGTTTCAAACTGCAAGTCCATCAGAGAATCAAAGAAACAGTATTTGACCTCAGCACCCTACCCAGGAGCTCTATGCTTCTGAGAAAACCTGCATTTGGCATGGTCTGGGAATGGGGTGTTCTCATTAAAACACACTCATCCAGATTTAGGTTTCCAGAGTTCACAGAAATAGAAACCAGGAAGCTATTCTAGAGAATTCTGAGGAATAAATGAAATAATGCATCCAAAGCACTCAGCATTGCACCCGGCAAAAGAGAGAAGCCATCCAGGGCTTTAACATAAATTCTTCATCTCATGCAAAGCTGGTCCTATGCCTCTGCAAACCCAGCAGAATCCCAGGAGCCCCACACAGCCCTGGCTTTGTATCTCCCTCCAACCACAATGAAAGCAACATCTTCAATCAGAAATAAAAATTTTCTGCATTCCCAACAAAATGCATAAACTGAGGTCTCTTGAGGGCAGTATTAATTTTCAGAATAATAAAAAGAGAATGATATCACTATAAGAAATTAGTCATTTTGGAACTGAACAGCCTTGAGACTACTTAAAAGAGAATGAAGAAAAACTTGTATTCTTTCAAGAATGGCAAATTAGATACTGTAACAAAAATTTTTCTTTTCAAGCAAGTTTACCTCATCAGGGAAACAGCACTGTACACTTTCTCTATGGGGCTATGACAAGAAGTGTAAAGTAGGTAAATTAAAAGTTCTCTAGAAATGCTTGATATTAATCAAAATATTCCACAGAATATAAATCTGCTCTACGGATTCCTTTTATAAGCACCGTGAATTCTGATTTTCTTCAGTGAAGGACACAGGTACAAAGAAGGGTGCTAGACTGAATCATTTCTAGCTACTGCATTTGTTAACGCAGATCCTGTTACAATAATTAAATGTGGGAAACTGAGGTTATAAAACAAACAAACAAACAAACAACAAAACAAATAGGTTTAGAACTCTTTCGAAGGAAATGTTACTTCACAAATCCAAGCTACCTAAAATGAATTCCTTCTGCCCGTCACCTCTGGCTAAATAGCTGGCAGTTATTATAAGAATGAGACCTTTCCGCTTCTATCCAGCCTGAGTAATTAGAAGTCTAATAATAGCTAGCAAGTTGAAAAAATAAATTATCCCTTGTACATACCGTACCTGGAATCATATAAAACTACACCCTCTGCATGTATCTTGAGTTCACTTAATGTGGAATATTGGATTTGGGAATAAATAGGTGAAAATTTGCAGAATCTGTCATCACAAGCATGTATTTTAAACATGACAACACAAAGAAAGGTGAATTCAGTACAGCTGCCCTTATTTTAAATGATCACTTATCAAAGTCAGAACTTCTCCTAGCCAACTCTCCAATGTCCTCCTAATTAACAAACCAATTTTATATTTTCATTCTAATTTTAAAAGTAGGTTTTAAACATTTAACTAAAACATTCTCAAGAGTGCAGAAAAGTATATTATGGACAATTATCTGACATCAAACGCATAAAAAAATGTTGAGTTTGGTCAACAAGATCTTAGACTGCCTAGTAAATCCTTTGCCTTTGCATTAGTTGGCCAAGTAGCAGAGTTGTCAATTTTTAAAGCATGTTCTGGTAGCTTAGTGATTAGGCTCTACATTGTTGTCAAGAATTCTTGATTTGTGACAACTATAATCCTTAAAAGTATCCCACACTTACTACGTGAAAAAAAATTACAAATTCTTAAGAGACCAAAGGCATGTGCCTGAAGCTGGGCATTGTGACACACAGCCATAATTCCAGCACTTGGGAGGCTGAGGCAGGAGGATCACTGCGAGTTCGAGGCCAGCTTGGGCTACATAGTGAGTTTAAGGCCAGTCTACACTACAAAGTGAGACCCTGTCTCAAAAAACAAACAAACAAACAAGCGAACAACCCAGGGATGTGCCTGAGAGGAAACAAGATTTTCAGGAGAAACAGGGAAACAGAGCAGATGTACTGCAGCCAGAGTCACCTGCTGATTCAGCCCACAGCACTGCGAGCCTCTCTGCTTCTTCACTATTCTTGTCATGTCATGTGGACCCCCCCCCTTTACTGGTTTTGGTTTAAAATGCTTGCATATGTCTATTTAAATTAAATACCCCAGACTCGTACTTCACATAACCCATTCACACTGGCCAGGTGAGCCTCTGCCATGTTTCCAGTTGGCATGCTGTCACACACTAGCCACCTAACAGCCATCACCAAAGATTCCCGGAGATTACACTGCATGGAGGATGTACACACACACATTCGGAAGCGTGACTGTTATGCTCCGGAACTCGGCAGTTTAGTTGGGCATTTAAGACATACAGACACACAGACAGGAAGAAGCCATGTACAATGGAGGAGATGAAAGTGGAAGCAGATGAAGGGATTAGTGTCTAATTCAAGAGACATTAAAGTAAGCACCTACCAGGTACACAGCACAGTGCTGTAACAGTCAGGGACATGAAGGAAGACCAAGATTCGAATCATTTATCAGACACTCTGCAAACACTTAGCAAACTCTCTGGTAAGATGTTAGTGTGCTAAAAATAAGGCAATGAGCATGATTGAACAACAGCGCCCACGAGGTGCCTGTGCACTGTTCTAGAGCTTTGCAGACCAGGAAGCCATCAACTAGAAGAGAAGGAACCTGGGCTGGTGTGAAAATACGCATAAGCTTAGCACCCATGAGGAACAATTCTGATAGGTAAAGAGATGATAACAGTCTTTGCTCTTAGGAAGTTCACAATAAGACAGACAAGAGGTATGAAAACCTGCTATTAAATGTCAGAATGCGGAACATTCCAGAAGTGGTAATTAGTGGACACTAAGAAAAGACTTCATAAGAGGCATTTGAGCTGGGCCTCACAGAATGGAGAGGATCTGAACATACATAACCAATGTGGCCTTATTTTTTGGAGCCTTAGCTTCTCTGTTTATAAAATGAGAGGGTATCATGGACAAGTGCTTGAAAACCAGAGGGACTGCACTCCCAAGCATCCCAGGGTGTGATTCTGATTTAGCAAACAGTCGTTTACCAAAACTTTACGAGAGTTTCCCTAACGACCTAAAATGAGAAAATGTGGACCCACAATTGAGTAATTGTTTTATTAGAAAGCCTTAGCCTTCCAAAGTCTAAAGCAGCTGCTGATTACTTTCAGAAATACATAAAGTGTCTGACAACTAAGTAAGAATACCGACAGCTGGTGGCTTTGTGGTGTAAGAAACAGCAACTCTCTGCTGCTTCCTAGGGCACCGTAGTAATTTCCATCTGAAACATCTGTTTCTAGTGAGAAGCCCAAAATAGGAACCAGGTCTGGCTTTTGAAACACCCAGCCCTCAAAGGGTGCTATGCAAAGGCAAGAGGACACATGCGCAGAAGCGGGCTCCTGAAGCGTGAGTGTTCTAACAACATCATAAACATCTCTATAGTAGTTCTGGGCGATCAGTTATGGAAACTCATTTCTTTTTGGTAGTCATTTGTCACTTTTGAGTTTATTTTTTATGTAACACTGTGAAATGAAAATGCCACCTTTTATGTCCTTAAAAATAACTCCAGAACTGGGAGAATAACTCAGGGTAGGGCACTTGCATAGCGTGTGAAGTGCCCTGAGTTTGACCCCCAGCACCACAACAAATAACATTAACCCCCAAACCAAAAACCACCTGTTTTTCAAAGAAGTTAGATTAAATCTCTTTGGGGCCACTTTGCTAAATTTGGTTAGAGGCTCATTAGTGACAAGTTTACTAGGTTTGCCTACCACCTCCTACCACACCACTATTGCTGAACTAAAGAAAGTTTGGAAGGAAAAAGATTTTTTTTAGTCCTGTGTATATCTAGGAGGTAACTGCTTTTCAAAATCTTTTCACATATTTGGTCTTTTCTTCTTATATTTTTGAATCTTCCTTTGAGTTGTGAAATGGTACTTCTATGTCACGGGCCTGATTAATTCTCAAAACAATTATTGGGGTTTAGTTTCTAACTTTCAGCAACTGTTATCTTCATACAATTTTCAGTGAGTCAGTCTCCCCCTTAATTTACCAATTATTTAGGACCTAGGGCCCCAAACCTTGGGCCTTTTCTATTGCTACTCTCCATTGGCTGCCTAACTGACCCAAACTACGGTTCGAGTTAGCTGAGGCAAAACGAGAAGAAATCTACAAAGACTGGCCTTGCCATTAACCTACCATGACTCCACAAACCAGCACTTCCTTGTCTCTAAAAGCAGGGGCCTGAACCTGCGGACTGCTTCCTCTCCAGCAGAAAAGGCTCAAAGTAACTTTTTACCCTGTGAGCATCTCTAACGTGGGAGGAGGTTTCAACTCCTGGATGAATCTCAAGTATAGGATTCTGTTTTATCTAAGCTGACCCCACCGGGCACAGGATCAAGTTGTAGCTAAATATGGCCCTTAGGCAAGCTTCATTTCCCCATCTGTGAAGGGAGAGTAAATATAGCACACATGTTGAGAGAAAAGAGAGCTGGTCAAGTGCTTTGAGCTAGCTCTTCTCACAGACAAGTCTGACTTTCCAAAAAAAGACAAGCCGCAGCTTCTGAGCCATCACTGTTTCTTTTATGCGCAGCAAGGCGACTCCCCTGGTTCAAAAGAATATAGAGCTGAAATTCTACATTGTGTGGAGCTATAATTACAAGTCTGTTTCACTAAAACAGAGGCTAAGGTACGCAGAAGGGAGGTAAAAGGCAGGTCACACTTCCACAATACATACTCTTCCCTAACTTCCTGGCACAGATTTCAAGTTGAGGGAATAGTCACTCATGCATTCACTCATCTATGCCAACAAGTGTATCTGGCAGCAGGGTGCTGAGCATGGTGCATACGCTGGTGGAAACCAGACACAGACCCTGCCTGCCTGCAACTTAGTACATACCAAGCAGTGGGCAGGCTGTGTCTAGGGGGCACGCTGGAAACGTGGGAGGTGCTTGACTGTCAAACTGAACGGGAAAACACTACTGGTATTATGATTGAATCAAAACCCACATAATGAAAAGTACACCTAGGCCTCATGACAGCTGAGTATACTGCTAGGTACTCATGAGCATGTAAAACCCTTTTATAATTACACAAATCTACTAACTGATTTGATTGAGTATATGAACACAAAAGTTTTTCAAAAAGCATGATTTTAATAAATTTTCTAGGAAGATAATGTCAATCCATGTAGAAGAAGGCTGTGCTTTATTTTGTCTGAAATATCCTAGGAGCTGCTTAGGACCATAAAAAAAAATTCCATACCACTGGTAATACTATTGTTAGTATTTGAATCACCCACAAACAAAACAAAAGTCTGTCAATATTTGTGGCTATTACATTCATGGTAATTCTATCTATAGGTACAGGTACATCTGACTACCATTTCACTGTAATTGCTTGAATATTCAGCGCTGGGAATTTGGGGATTTCACACTGAAATAAATTTTTTTACGATGAGTTACTTTTCCTTTGCTTCTCTTTCATTATTACTGCTAGGATATTCTACTGATTTAAAATGATGTGTCTAGGAAGTTTGTATTACCTGCAAGTTTCATTTGAGGATTAGTAAAAAGGGGAGAGTTTGATATAGTTGAGATACTAAGTCAGACAAAATTGGGACCAAAATTAACATAACTGCAAATTGGGACAGGTGCTTTGAAGGAGAAGAGGCAGGAAAACCAGCTTTAGTCTAGGCAGTCAGGACAGACCTCACTGAGGAGCGACCTCCGACCTGAGACCTGAGGAAGGAGGCCAGGCCCCATAGCCAGAGCAAAAACCTCAGGGCAGAAAGGTTCTGACCTACCTGGAAGGCCCCGGGAGAAACTGGAATGATGACTGGATCGCCATGGAATGTCATTAAAAGGTGAGACCAGGGAATCAATCACGTAACTTGACTTTTTAAGAGACTCAGGCTGCGTTGAGGAGGACAAGCTGGGTGGGAGGAGGGGCAGGAGTATAACAGAAGTTATGACAGGAGTCTGGCCCACAAGAGATGGAGAACTAAGTGGAAGCAGCCTTCGGCTAGTGGCCTCTAGGTCTGTTGCGGAAGTAGACCCAGGCTCTGGTCATGGGCTGAACGGAAGGCAAAGAAATGATCCAGGCTCTGATTCGAGAGACTGGGTGGAAAGTGTCTTTTGAGGAAGCCTGAGAAGCACATTAGGGAGGAAACCTGAGTCTGACTTCAGACCTGCTGAGTCACCATGTCAAGCAGGTGGACAGAGGAGTTCTCTGCCTCTGCGTTCTAGACTCAGCTCTTTACATGATGCCTATTTCTGGCCAAATAACATCTCAAGATTCTGTGTTTCAAGATTCTGAAAAGACACCATTAATAACCCAATCGGGCTAAACCAGAGACTCACAAGCCCTCAGTAGCAACCCCAGGCGCATGGAGAGTGCACACCAACCCCCAACATGCACACCCACCTCATCCCTCCCCCTCCTCACATGTCCTTATCTAGCTAACTGCCAACTGTTTTCCAGGTTTTGACCCTAAAAATCACTTTGTCCAACAGATCTCCTTTAAACCCCCAATTCAGATCAAGCATCCTCACGTTCTGTAGTTCCAAAGCACCGTGCTTCTCCTGCTCCACTTCAGACCCTGTCCTGTAAGTGCCTCTTTTCTCATCTGTATCCTCCTTGGCACAGCCTGGGGGCAGGCATAGTCTTCAAGGCCTGGCTGATAGTACTTACTTAACACTTGCTGAATAAATGCGTGTCACATGTGGGAAGGTAGAGCAGAAAAATCAAGTGGATACCAGGTCACGGGAGGCCTGCGTGACACTGGGCTACACTTCCTTCCTAAGCTACAACGCTGGACAAAGTGGATCAAGTGACTATTCTTGAGTGGCAGTCTAATTCCTGGGTTCCTGCTATCACTTTCAGTGAGGAATCAAAGAGGTTCCTGCAATCAGAGCTAGTTTTTCCACGGTGCACAAATGGGTCCAGCCACCTGCTTTGAGAGAGTATGAGCGCCAAACCCACTCTAGCGTGAACACTCAGGCTGACAGCCTCACATACAGACACCCCACATCTCAGTGCCTGCACTGCTTCTCAAATGCCTTTCTTCATTGGCTTGACATTTATTTCACCTAGACACTGCTGGCTGCCTACTCAACATTCGTGTATTTCCTCGATCTTTCTAAAACCCTGATACAGTTCAGGGGCTACCTCCTTAGTCCTGGGCAGCCTTACCCCATACTTAAGCCAATCAGTGAGTTTCAGTACTGCCCCTGCTACTCCCATGGGCACTGACCCTTGGGTGGGCCCACATACCAAGAACTGTCCAATCAGAGTGAAACACTGCTGGGATGCTCCTGACTCTTCTGCTGGGGTTGCCCCTCCTGCTCCTCTCAGCAAGTAAGGACTTATTCCCAGCCCTACTGCCGCAGCTCACACAGACTGGTCAGGGTGCCCCATACATGGGTCAGTGTTGTGTGCTCTGAGGCTACCAGTGTGTATGCACAGCCTGGTCACTGAATCTGTTCTTGTCTCTAGGACCAGAAATCTAAGTACTAGGCCTGACACTTCCACCAAGAAAGCCCTCCAATTTGTTCAGCCCTCCGCCTATAGTTTGCTCACGAACAAACTCATAATCAGGCAGTGAAGCTAAGGCCCCACCAACTGTGAACAGTCAGCCCTCTGTATTAGTGGACTCTACTTCCAAGGAGTTAACAAACTGTGAGTGGAAAATGTTCATATATTCACAAATATGCATCTGTATTGAACATGGAGAGACTTTTTCTTGTGCCTAACCAGTATAGTAAAACAATTATTTACACAGCATTTATACTGGGTTAGGTATTATATATAACCTAGAGATGAGATAGAGGATGTGTGCAGGCTACATGCAAATATACACCCTTTTATGTAAGGGATTTGAGCATCCATGGATTGGGGTACCTGAGAGGTTCTGGATTCAATCTCCTGAGGACACTGGGGGACAACTGTCTACTCTGATTAAGCCTGAAGTGTTTCTTTCCTCCATGTCCTACTGAGGCAGCCAAACTGCATGGGGGAGTTAAGCTATGACTAACAAACCTTTTTGGAATCTATGGACTTAAACTACACACTGCATGGCAGACAAGTGCAATCTGCCATCTGAGGAAGAGGCAGGGTTCTCAGTCAGAAGGAAAATCAGGACATCCTAACACACTTCACAAACATCCTGGCCTGGATCAGACCACTTAAACATTCACACAACTGCTATTGGGTTGATGAAACTGTTTTAGAACTGGACAAAGGTGGTCGGCGCCTGACACTGTGAATGAACCAACTGCCACTGGACTGTATACTTAAAGATGGTTACACTTGCTGGGCATGATGGCACATTCCTGGAGTCCCAGATATTTGGGAGGTTGCAGCAGGAGACTCATAAGTTCGAGCCCAGCCTGGGTGACTTGGGAAGGCCCTGTTTTGAAATAAAAAATAAATGGGATGGGGATAGGGATATAGTCTAATACTGGCCCTGGGTTCAGTCCCCAGGACAAAAAAAAGATTGAATTTTTACCTCAACTTTAAAAAATATATATAGGTACACAAGTATACAAAGGTGTAACTTTGCAGGTAGCCCCCCCACATTAAAAAAAAAAATTTTTCACAGACTTCTCTGAAAATTCAGAGGTGCCAACCATAGCAGAATCACCTGCACCACACTGACTCTTAACGCCTGCATGGATCACCATCGTGCACTTCTATGTTGTTAAACAGGGGTCCTCCGCTTGGTCCATGTTGGATCTACCCCCTCCACAGCCCACTGTGAATCACTCCCTTTATAGCCTCCTTGCCAGCTTTGGCCTTTTCAACAAGAGAAGGTCCCTGAGAGGCTCCTATAGCCTCAGATGAGAAACCCTGTGACATTAATAAGAACTTGTTCATTTCTCAGCCCCAGGCACTGCCTGGTTCCCACTTCCACATAAGCCCCGACTACCTGGCTGGACCTTCACCATTAGTCCAGAACACAGGCCATCTCCTGCTTGGTTGATGAGGAGACTGAGGCTCAAGGAAACGCATCTCTGTCCAGTTACAGAAACAGTGGGCAGAAGTGCAGCTGAATGCAGGTCTCCTGGAAGTGTCAACCAGGCAGTGTACTATAGGTTGTTTCAGACTCAGACCTTCTGAGTCTGAGTCAGACTTGTTAGCTATGTGGCCTTGAACAAATTACTCACCTTGCAGGTTTCCTTCATCTACCTCATGGACTACTGCTGCCAGGAAGAGCAATGGAGCTGAGGTATGAAAGGTCTGGTGGCCTGAAAACCATACCCACTCTGGGATGTTCCTTTTCTGTTCAGTTTCAGATTTGGGGCAGAGAAATAAATGGGCAGAAAATAAGAACTGGGGATGAAACTGACCTTGAAAAGAACATGCAATGTTTTGCTGGTTTCATTAAGTGCATATGTTTACATGCCTACCTAGGAAATAGCTAGACCAACAATCCTCAAAAATGCATTCAAATGACAACAGATAATGAGCCTTGAGGAACCATGAGGACCTGGCTCTGGTACAGCCACCAGGTCCTCCCTGGCCTCTGCTGCACACAGCCAGCGCCATTTACAGCCAGCTCTGGCAGCTGACTATAAAACACTGACTGGACACTCATTTACACCAGCATCCTCTGCATTCCAAAAAGCTCAGCCACTCCTGGAGCTGCAGTTCCCACGCTGAAAAGCCTGGTCAGGAAGACTCAGTGACACCTGCCAAAGCAAATCAAGGGTCAGGAAAATAAAATCAAACCAAAGCAAAACTGCAGGTCATGAGGAAACCAGAACCACCACAAAACTCAATCAGAAAAGCACCAGATAAACTGCACTTTCACATACACAGTGGTTTTGAGACAGCTCTTTTTTGTGGATTGTCATAAAATCCTTGGAGGCAGCAATGGGTCAGGTACACTTATTCCTTTTTCTCTCCAGTGCAGTGCAGGCAGCATCAGACCCCAGGCACTGGGTAAGATGGTGAGAAATCTTTCCAGAACAGCTGGACCCGTAGGGGTGGATTTAAAGTTCAAGATTGCAGCCTACAGCCTGGATTCCACAGGAGGCTGCAAGCTTCCAGCTCTGAACCCTGCCCTGTGTTAGCCATGAAATGAGCTCCTCGGTCATCAAAGTCCACAGTCTATCACTGAAGTCTATGCTCTGTGCTGCCTGGATAACGGCGTGGCACATGTCTTCCTTAGGAGCCACTAGTCGGCCAGGAGTGTAGCTCGTGGTAGAGAGCTAGCATACACAAGGCCTTGGGTACATCCTCCACACTAAAAAATAAATAAAATAAAATAAAATAAAATAAAAAAAATAAAATAAAGCAAAGCAAATAAAAAACTACTGGCTTACTAAGGAATCTGGTGAGATGCAGATATAGAACTAAAAACCTGGCCTGAGGCCTGGGCCTGCCACACGTATAACCTTATAGGGGGCTTTCCATGTCTGAGCCTGTTTCCTCATCCATTAAAAAAAGGAAAAGGATTGGGCAGATAATACTAGTGAAGTCCTTGCTATGATTAAATGGGATAAACAGCTCCAAAGGCTTCGAATATAGGCACAGATTAATGACCTGAGACCAAGAAAGCTAAGTGCCACAGGAATTCAGAGCACAGAGAACATATCTACTCTTGAGGACTACAAAAGGCTAAGGTCAAACAGACAAATAATAATGTGCCTGTGTTACCTCCTGCCTGGCACCGACCTTCAGAGTCACTGGCTTGCCACTGTACCCTTTGGAAAATCCAAACTCATTAGGCTAGTGTTCCAGGCCACCCACGGCTGGCACCAGGCTCCTCTGCCAACCTTAGCTTCAACAGCTTCCCTGATGCCACCCACTGTTGCCAAAATGGATGCAGCCTGCTCCGCACCCACCCTCATGCTCTCCTGCACACCTCCTTCCATGCTTTCCTCTATTCTGAAAGACGCAATCATTCCTGGACTCCTCTCTACCCCAAAGTCATGTACCTATGCCACCTCCTCACCTAGGAAACAGCCCAGGCCACCTTCCAAGTCACTGACACCACACGTTAATTAATGTATGGGGGCTGCAGGAGGATACCTAACCATTTGAGGTAAGGTTATGTGTTGAGAATTACATTATTGGAAATCAAACCATATTTATGAGTGTGGGTTATACTAAGGTGACTGACACGTCTGAAAACACCCAAATATAACCAAGGTGAGTGAAATGCAACCAAAGAAAGCTGTAATCTAATGGTGTATGTTTTGGCCTATCTGCAAAACGTGTCATCTGAAAAAGTCATGAACTATGCAGACCTTATAAAGAGTCCAGCAAAGCACAGCTTACATAATTGGATTACGAGTATTTATCCATCTTTGTCCAATGGTAGAGGGACCAGTCTGGACCCTATGAGCCATGCTCACACATGGGAGGAAAAGGCCACTTTTCTTGGACCCAGAGGAAATGAACTTTCTGTAAGATATCTAATTCCTTTTGCTCCAAAGCCTAAGTTTCAGGCAAGATTCTTACACTTTCTTTCTCCCCAGGAATACTGAGGCAAGCAATGAAAAGAGAAGCCGCACTATGACTGTGTTCTTCATATTTATGTTTCCAATTATAAAATGGGGAAGACTTCAGTTAAATCCCAGCTGCCTGAACAAATACATTTATCCTGGATGGCTCCAAAATCCTCTAACATGTACTGTAATATTTTTTAAAAGACATAAAGCCACAAGGACAAAACAAGTATGAAAGGAGACAACAAACAGAATTTTATAAGCTGAAGGCAAAAGAAAAGGGAACTGACTTAGTAGACCCAGGGAGCAGATCCTGAGTCAGCAATGAGGGAAGTTAAGCCCAGCTCGGGCTGCCCAACGCGACATCCCAAGGGTCTGAGGTGTGGGGACTGGAGCAGCATGTCCTCTTGGATCTGAGACAAAAACAGACACAAACAAGGAGGCGGGCAGAGAGTCAGCTTATGTAGAAGTTTGACCCCAGATTCCCTTCTCTATCGTGATATATTCCCCAACCTTGGTGAAAAGCAAAGGATATTCATTCTCTAGGAAGGGCAGAAGAGAAGATGCCTGGATGGGAGGTGTCTTAGGGACGTTGTTAGTGCCTGGGACAAAATACCTCACACACAAAACTTAAAGGAAGAGAAGCTTATTTTGGTTCATATTTTAGAAATTGCAGTTCTTGCATGATCAGCTGGTTCCAGGCAGAAACAGCATGGTCTGATAGAGAAACACTGCTCACTTCATGGCAGCCAGGGAGCAGAGTGAAGGGCAGACACAAGGAGGGAGACACACCCTTTCATGGCACAGGTGCAGAGATTGACCTCTTCCCAACAGGCCCCATAGCCCAATAAGCCAGCTGTGGCACCTCCATAATCCAATCACCATCCACAGTAATTCCATAATGTAATTCTTCCTGCCTCTGAGTGCATGAGGCTTTTGGGGGACCTCTAGATATAAACCACAACAGGAGGACATCAGGCTTGGCTGCAGATACTGAACTACTGAAAACTGAGCCCCCATCCTGCTTCCTCTAACTCCTTCAGAGGACACCATCAGTCCAGCACCATCCCTCCTCTGACAGAAAAGGGAAGATTATTTTCCGGGGAATATGACCAGTCCAACAGGAAGGTCTAAAACCCACTGACCTTGCAGATTCCCCAGTGAGAAGCCTTACAGATCACAGTAAAACAGTTTTCAACTGGGCTGGGGGAAGGCATGGGACGGCATTGATTCAAAGGACATTTGGCAATGTCTGGAGACATTTTTGATTGTAACAACTGGTAGAAGGGTGTTAATGACATCTAGTAATAAAAGGCTAGGGATGCTATAAACATCCTACAGTGCACAAGACAGGCTCCCACAATAAGGAACAGTCCAGCACAAAACATCCAGTGTTGAATGGAGAAACCCTCAACTCCAGGGAAGATCAGAGTCCCCCAGTCCACTCACACCCAGATCTGCACATGCCTGGTGTCAAATTACCCTTCATGAAGAAATGCCACGTTAAACAGATAGAGATCAAAATGAAAGACTATATTAAGAGGACAAAAATTTTGAAAGAATCACAAACAGACAAATAAGAAACAAGGTCCATTCAAAGGATGAAAATAAACCTAGAGACCACTCCCTGAGGAAATAAGGACATTAGACTTAATGGAATCCAGGGAATCCCAAAGAACAGACCTGAATTAGATAGATTCAGTCATTCCATAATGTGCACAGTAGTCCCCTCTATCTGCAAGGAACGCATTCCAAGACTTGATAGATATCTGAAACTGCAAATAATACTGTGTCCTGTACACACTGTTTTTACTATACATAGACATCTATGATGAAGTTTAATTTAGAAATTAGGCACAGTAACTAATAATAAAATAGAACAATTTTAACAATATATTGGAATGTTTAAAATCATTGAAGGACTATCACTACTGTCCTCAAGAAATTACAGAAGATATTCCACCAAAAAACAAACCAGACCAGGAAAGGACCATTAAAAACTGAATTAGATTTTAGCTGGGCCTGGTGGTGTATATGGGTAATCCTGGCTACTCAGGAGCATAGGGCAGAAGCACTGTAAGGTTGGGGTCAGCCTGGGCAACTGCGAGAGACCCCTGTCTCAAAATGGGAAAGGGCTGGGGGATGCAGCTCAGCGATAGAGCGACCAAGTTCAACCTCCAGTATCACACACATTAAAAAAAAAAAAAGAATTATGTCAGAGAAGTAGATTATATCACTGAAGAAATTCCCCCAAAATGGAGCAATAAAACAGTGACAGACTGGGTGAAAAATGTAAGAAAATCTGAGGGCCATCCCAGGAACTCTAGCCTTTAAATCTACAGTAACAGAAGTAAAGTAACAGGAAGTGAAGAAATCAAAGAAGTGAACCAGGAAAATTTCTCAGAATGAAAAAGACATGACTTTCCAGATTGCAAAGGCTCATGACAGTCAGCAAGAACCAACCATAAAGTCTACGACTACGAAATTTCAGAAAGTGAAACGGCAGATCCCAACAATTTCCAAAGAGTAAAAACAAGTCCCTAGTAACAGATTAAGGATGAGATTTGTATGGAACTCTGAACAGCATAAACAGAAACAGTGCCAACGATGGCTTTGAAATCTGGGGAAAAAACAGGGCAGAAAGACAGTTAAGTTTGGGACCAGCTTTGGGAACTACGAGAGATCCTGTCTCAAAATGAAAAAGGGCTGAGGATGCAGCTCAGTTTTCAAACAATCAGGTAAGAAAGAAATAAAAACATTTTCAGATATACACGGATGAAAAAGTTTGCCCCCAATAAATCTACTCTCATGAAACTACTAAAATACACCCTGCATCAAAGTGAGGGAAAAACCAAGAAGACATGAGATCCTGAACGCAGGGAAAGAACACTGCAAAAGAGTGGCCGAGAGAGGGAATCCCAGGGGAGCAGCTGTGCAGCGGTGACAGACACCTGCCCAGGCTGCAGCAGGCTGGAAGGCTGAGAAACCCACATACCTGACTGCACACAGAGGCAAGTTTGGGGAGAAACAGGGAGCTGTACAGTGAACACTGAGCAAGGGAGCAAATGAGTTAGTCATTAACTCCAGAGAAACAAAAACTGTGCAAGGAAAAAGCAGTCAGAGTACCCTACGTGGCTCAGCTATGAACAGTAACTAATAAACTAGGGACACTGATCACTGGTCAGACTAAAAATTCTAATCCCACTACTGCATGCAAAAGGAGGGATAAGAAACAAGGTATGCACACAAGAGAACTAAAGCCTTCTTGCTCACGCTGTGAAGTCAGCAGAAGATATCTGCTACCCAAATAAACTGTGAGAGTTGAAAGTGGGTGTCATAAGGGAGGGGCACTTGTCTTTTCTCAAAGGGAAGTAGGGAGAGATCTTTTGTTTCTTCGTAATAGGACCTTACAGAACCGCTGACAACTGCCCAGTCCCCCAGTACTGGGAACTGAACCTGTGCTAGGCAAGCACTCTACCACTGAGCCATATTCTGAGATATTTCTATATATTTTATTTTGAGACAGGGTCTAAGTTGCTAAGTTGCCCCATCTGGCCTGGAACTTGCAATACTTTTTCCTCCCTCAGACTCCTGAGACACTAGAATTACAGATGTGGGTCACAATGCTTGGGTCACTGACTCTTAAACCATCTACAACTTCGATGAAAATCAAGTGACTTATTTTTAGTGAGGGAAAGAGAATAGAGTAAATTTCTCAATAACACTACTGAGAGTCAACCACTTTAACATTTTGATTATCTGGTTCCCATTTTCTCCCTGTGTATTATATTCAAAGTTGTAATCATGCTATATATAGTTCTGATTCATGCTTTTTCACACTTACCACATCATTAGCCTTCTACATCTCTTTAAACATTTTTGAAGGCATAGTTCTTAATGGCTGATATTATTCTCGCATACATTATTCTATGATTTAGCAAGTTACTTTTTACTACACATCAATGTTTATAATTTATCACTATTATGAATAAGAATATCATTTTATATAGATCTTTGTGTACTCTGAATGTTTCCTTCACATAAATCCATAAAAATGTATCACTGCAGATTCAAGGGTCTTTGCCAAATAAAGCTTCAAACTGGTTGTGTCAGGTTTTACTTCCATTGCAGTGTAGAGTATCCATTTTCCTTCCTCCTGAGTATCAGTTTTTCCCATCCAGTAAAAAACAGTTTTTATATACTCATTTTTGTGGTGTATTTTCATTGGCTATTTGCTCTTGTTCTTTTGTGAGCTACTGGTTTATGTCTTTTACTCATTTTTTCCACCAGGACCTCATTTATACTTTGGACTCTTACGAGATAACATAAATCAGACCTACAGACCCAATCAATGATCCATGGATGCCCCAATAAACCATTTCTGAGTAGGGGTAACTCTACAGAGCCCATCCAACCTGGGAGAACCTGGCCAAGGAGGTGGGGATCAGGCACTTTTATGACTTCTCATTCTTGATCATTTTTTGCAGTGTATCCTGTTTTCTACTTGTATTTTGGTCAACTATATAATTCTTTTCCTTCCAGCAGGTTCTATAAACCACTCCTGCAGGTCCTGCACAGAGAAGGACTCTGTAGGCCTAGACTCACTGGAGGACAGTACATACCCTAACGAGCTCTGCAGTGAGTCCCGCTGAGCTTGAATGGGTGATACACTAACACAACCCCTATTCCCTGATTTTAAAGTCCTTCAATAAGGTCTAGACAGGTGAGAACCCCGCTTCAAAAAGCTGATAAGAAAGCCAGCACAGAGGCAATTTAGAGTTGTAAGAACGGTTCTTTCCACAGTAATCCTGCCAATTCTGACTTAGTTCCTGTAAGGGACCCAATCCTTGCACCCGAGTATTGAGTGCCCCAAGCCATCTCCTCTCACTGGCTCACAATCTCCATAGGAAGTAAAGATCTATGTGGTGAATGCCACATCATAGCCTAGAGACAACTTGCTAGTTGAAATTCGAAAGAGGGATGTGCTTCAAGAAGGAAGAAACCACCAGGGGCCTCGGTCTCAGATGGACCCTCTCACTTTCTCGGTGAAACCTGGAGGCAGACCTGCAGCTCCTCTCTTTGGACGAAGTGCTAGTCCAGTGAGAGCAGATATGCTCCCTATGTTACTTCTCCAGCCTCAGTCCCAAGACTCCAGGGCCAACGAGGCATTAGAAACACCTCCAGGTACTAAGTGGGTGGACCTCCTAGACCCAGCTGGCTGGGGAGGACAGTCCTTTGAAAATCAAGCTGAAATCAATGGAATTTTAATTGACCTAGACAGTCACAATTAAATAAATGTTCTCTCTCAGTGGCAGCTCTTAGAGGGGGCTACTTCAAGCCAACTCATTTATAATCCCAACCATTAGGCCTCTTGAAAGAGGATGGTTTCTCTAGCTTGGAACAAGTTTGAAAAAAGAAAGGAAAGGAAACATTTTAAAGGGAAGAGGTGGGAGAATGGAGAAAGAGGGCACTTGTGTGCTAAAGGCTTCCGTCAGCTTAGGAGGGAACAATTACCGCTAAAGTGGGTGTTGGAGTAACAAAGCCCTTCCTCTTTATCCAGCCATTCCTGTGACCTGCCTGGGGAGTTTAATAGAAAAAGGACGCCATGGCCTGTCTGACACCTCAGCAATAGGCACAATCCAAGCTGCCCTTCTGACACTACCCAGAGTGCTGACCTCAGCCAGAGTGAGCAGAGCATATCTATTTGGTTGCTTAATGAAAACAGCTTGGCATTTAGGCCACGAACACTGTGGCGCCTACTATATGCACAGCCCCAAGCCAGACAGCATACTAGTGGAGCCAAGGATGCCTGATGAAATCTTGCTTCCATTTTAGGCAGCCCCAATGGCTGAAGGATTTGATTCAGCTCAACAAATACTGAGTCCCAAATGTGGTTAAGAACGGGAAAGGGGGAGCATGGGGGGGGAGGATTTGGTAGGGCAGAGGGCTAAAGAATAACTAAATCATGTTCCCTGCATTCTGAGGACCATGTGTTAGTGAGGGTGTTGGGGGGCGGGTGCAGGTGGCTTGCTGGGAGAAGGTACATGGCACACAAAAATAGTTTCAATGGCTCTCACATTTTTGTCTGCATAAGAACGACCTGAAAGGCCTGGAATAACAGATTTCCTAGAGATTTTAATTCAGGAAGGCTGGGGTAGGTCTATCTAAGAATCTGGATAGCTAAGTAGTGACCAGGAGACACAAATTGCTGGAGGACAACACTTTGAGAGCCTGAGCGGTAACTCAAACCCTCGCCAAGTAGCCAGCACATCCATCTGGGTGCTCTCTACGTGGACAGTCCCTCTTCAAGTGAGCTCTTATTACCAATTCATCTCCACGGAAGAGCAGACCCTGGCCTCCTCCATCTCCCCACAGAACAGAAAAGACACACTTGTCACCTGCAAGTAGCTCTCAAATGGCAATCTGCCATCAGGTCAAGGCTAGTGGGAAGAAGACACAGGGAGCCCAAAAAGGCAGGGAGGAACATTGCCTCCTTGGGCTAAGGAAAGTTTACACGTTGTCTAGCAGAAGATCTGTGACCACACTTTTGGGCAAATGTCACCAAGCTTCTTCCACCTACTCATCAGCAATGCAGCACAGGTGACACATCGTGTCCCTTTCAAGGAGGCACAGAAACTCAACTTCACAGGGGCCACTTCTACAAACGGTTCCACCAACTCTTCTATCTAGGAGAGCAATGTGTCTGGAACAGACCTCTTGCATGAAAAAATTCAAGACTGAAACACGGGCCTCGTAAAGAGGGCTTTGTTGTGGTCAAGCTGACCAGAGTAAGTTAACATGAAAAATTCAGGACTTGGAGGCCGAAGCTGCCCCTGGAATGTGGGCTTTGGCTTTTATCAGCTGGATAGCCTGCAGCAAGTCACATAAGCTCCTGAACCTTCAATGGAAGCAAATACCACCAACTCCCAAGACTGGTGGAGCAGGTGAGAGGCCCCCGGGTGGTGGCAGATGCCACATGTTTTACACTCTCACTATGTATTCCTGGCTGGCCTTGCATTCACTACGTAGCCCACAGGATTAAAGACCTGCACTACCACTTCCATTGTCTTTGTCTTTCTTTTGTAAGCCCCCAAACCTATCTGAGTCTGGGGAGACCTGCAGATCTGGAGATGGTTTGTTCACTTCTGCTAGCAGTCACTCAAAGAGAAACAGCAACAGTAAGACCCTCTCCACTTTCTTTCCTTTCTATTCAAATCAACAAGCAACATAGCACCAGATTAGTATCTTTCTAATTACCAAGTTGTAACTCACAAGACATGAAACTCCATTATGTAGCAATCAAGCCTACCCCTCATGGCTGACACTGACAGCAGGGTCCTAAGCCCCATGAAGATTCAAGTGGGAACCCCTATACCTGCTTTCCCCACACCCAGGATAGGAGTTTCCTGTACTTTCTGCTTGTCTGACCACAAGCAGACCATTTAGTACAATGCTTCCCCAATTTTCACTTTGTGGTACCCTGAGAAAAGGAGATGCTCTGTTCAGTACACGTGGGGTGGAGGTAGGGCGCTGTGGGTGAATGATTAAGGCAAGTTTTCTCAAACATGAAGGGAAAGTTAAGTCCCAGGTTGCCCCTGACCACAGAGAAAACCTGTCCTCTGGGAGCTGGGAAGGTCTAAATGGCTCCAGTAACCTTACTAGGAGGTACCACCATAATCTCATTTGACCAGTAAGGCCACAGGTCTCTTACTAGGGAGCCCTGCAAGCACAGGTCTTTCAACAGCTTCTCCTGCCTCCTCTTCCCATCTAGGACCCTGCAGTACTCATTCATATGTGCTAGGCCTTTCTGTAGTCTGAATATCCTCTTTCCCCCATTGAAGGTTAAACATGGCAGGCACTGAATCAACACCTCTGAAATCAAAGTGGAATGGTATCCCCCACGCTGACCTGGGCCATCACTTGAAATTGCCGCTGGGATCACATGGGGTGACTGCATGGATAATCTCTAGTCCTTAAACCACCCTGCAAGGTATAAACTGCTCCTGACTCCCATCTCACACAGCAGGAAAAGACTTGCAGGGCTGAGCTGACGCAGCGATGCACATGAATAGCTAGGAGTCAGTCTGCAGTCCATTGCCAAACTGCCTCCTGCTCAGAGGATCAGGGAGCAAGAGGTATTAAGAAAGATGCGACTTGATGCCATACTCATAAGCGAAATAAACCAGACTCACATGTGTAAATACCGTATAGTCTCCCTAGTATGAGAGTTGATAAGATGATTTTATGGTAAGCATGAGTCGACTTGATGCCATACTCATAAGCGAAATAAACCAGACTCACATGTGTAAATACCGTATAGTCTCCCTAGTATGAGAGTTGATAAGATGATTTTATGGTAAGCATGAGTCCCATCTCATAGCTTTGAAGCCTTTCAATATTTTCATTCATCAGTTGGAATGGTTTTATTCTGTTTTGTTTGACTATATCATGCATGATGGTATGAACAGCTGTTTTGAAGAAAACAAAACATTATGACAGCTATTGCTGATTTAATATCACCCTTCTTAGAAGTCCTACCATGCTTCTATTGTTCTACTACCATTGGTTCTATCTATCACATTGTGTCTTATTGGGGTTTGAATATGTGTGATAGTATAAACAAAATTTTTTATTGAAAATGAGATATTATAGTACCCATTGATCATTCTCTGTTATTGGGTTCAGAATGCCCTGTAATTCTTTCACTGTTTGAATGGTTTTATACTATTTTGTTATGTTTGATATTATTGTATTTGAAACTATGCTCAACTATAGCAGAGAAAGAGATATTGTGATAGCTACTGTTAATGTCGGTTGTCTTAATGTAAAGTACTATGTTGCCTATGCTGTCCTGTTCTGATCTGCTCTGTTCTGCCCTCTTTTGTTTTATTCTCTTTAAAATAAAATAAAATTAAAAAAAAGAAAGATGCAGAGGCCTAAGCCTGGTGGCCATGAGGCTTGCTGGCCCCATGTAAGGACAATGCTGGTGGCCCACTGCATACCAATTTGCCTGTTACTCCTTTGGCCCTTGGAGACTTCTACTGGATTAACAAAACTTTCCTAGGAGAGGGGATATGCTTCATACTACCATCAGTTACACCCAATCACTGGTTAGCCTTTTAAACAAGTTCAGATGATGGTCAAATGAGAACAAACTGATTTGAAGACTTTTTTTTTGTCTTTTTGAAATAGGGTCTCACTATGCAGTTCAGGCTGGCCTTGAGCTCACTTTGTAGTCTCCAACTTGCAATGATCCTCCTGCCTCAGCATCCTGAGTGCTGGGATTACAAGCATGTGCCAGCACGCCTGGCTTGAAGATATTTTTGTTGCAGGCCTTTCACGAACCAGCCACTGGGCTAGACCCTGGGAGGGGGTGGGATGGATAAAGGCACAGTCCCTTGTTCTTGTGGAGCTCAGAGACAACAGATCCAGTCCAGGAAGTGGTTCAAGAGAAATCTACCAAGGAGCTGGAGGGTGGGCCACCTTTCCACCTCAGACCACCCTGCATACACAGCAGCTGCACCAGACACTAAAAGAGGAACAGCAAACTGCTGAGGACAAAGACAGCCACTCCCTGGCCCAGGAGGGCCAAATTAGGGCAAAACTAAGCCCCTCGAGTCAAAGGGAACAACCTACCATGAATATGAATTTTAGTTTTTAAAAAAGTGTGGTCTTTTGTTAGTTTGTCCCTAACTGCTACGTTCCTCCTCGGTGTAGCCCACTCTATCTGAGCCTCTCAGTGGTATCCGCTGCTGCCAGCACGTGTGTGCTGGCTAGAAACTGATACCCCATGGAGCCACTTTGTTTTAATACCATGCAGTCTCATCTTCGGCAAACCCCAATTCCACAACAAAACCGCAAATGCCCAATACTCTGGAAGGCCTCTAACCTGAGGAGTTTCATACCATGACACGGGCTGGGTGTCGCTCAGGAGTAGAGCATGCATAAGCCATGGGTTCTGAATCAGCACCATGCACAGAAAGAAAAGCCAGCTTTGCCATATCACAGCAAACACAGCAAATGGCAATATAGCCTTAGGCCCTTTTGGGGCTCTCTATTCCTCTGGTCGCCAAAGCCAATGGGACAGCATCCTGGCACACCTGCAACACTCATGCCTGGTATAACTGCTGGGAAGGTTTGGTCTAAAGAATGGAAATGTCACCAAACCTCAAGAGACCCAGGATACAAGTGGAAAAGCTAGACAGTTGGGTAGGGGAACCCACTGCTGAACCAAGCCAGAAGCCAAGCAGAGCCGGTAGGTACTACCCTCCACCCCAAAGTCCCTGCCTCACAGCTGTAGTCTAAGTTGGCACAACCCAAATCAATATCAGAGTTCCAAAGACAGGAGCACTGGGTATTCTACATAGGCTTTAAAGACTTTAAAGTCAACAAAGGCCATCCACCTTCCCAATGCAAAGGAGGAACCCAGCATTCCTGTGTGATGTAGTGCAGGCTAGAGTTATAAATAGCTTCTAAAAAGGTTAGCAAAAGGCACAGAAGATAAATCTACAGTAGGTTACTAAGGGAAACCAGGATGTTCAGTGCCAGAATCTCACCTGTTGCAGCAGAGGTCTAGAAGCAACCCCTGTGGCTCTTTCCAGACTCTGCTCCCTGGGTCCCTCAGGACAGGAATGCAAGGCTGCAGGAATGGGGAATTTGGTGCTGTGGATGGACACTTCCTAAATTTCTCCTTTATTCAGTGCAGGCCCTCTCCAAAGTAGAAAAACCTTTTTTCAAATTGCTCTCTCTGGTTCCCATAAGCCCACTCCCTCACCACTTCCTCCTCTGGGAAAAGTCTGCCAGCAAAGATGTTATATGAAGAGCCGGATGAATGCGATACCTTTCTCTTTTCCCTCTCTGCATTTCCATCACACTGGACCCTTGGGTGTTGCCCCATGAAATACAGAAGGAGAAGCTCACTGAGGCTGCTTTGGGTGGAGATTCCCTTTATCAAGGGAAGTGCCTCCCTGGCCACCCAGAGGCCTTGTAGGGCAGGCACAGCTGCTGGACAATGTCAAGTGTGAAACAAATCTCATTTGTCACTGAAAAAGCTACCTCAGGGAACACCAGTATAGAGAATATTTATAGCTCTCCTGGATACATCCCTGAACTTGTGTGTTTAAGTTTTCACAGACATACGTAGCAACAGCGTGGCCAAAAAGCACGCACAGAGACTTCCACACACTAAGACAGTCGCTAAATCTGGAACTCTAGGGGTCCCAAAGTCACCCCAACACACATCCTCCTGAGTTTGGGTATTCTGGGACCTAGGAGAAACTAGGCTTTAGTTCTTCCCTTTTCAGGGTATCGAGTTCTGCCTTCCTGCCAAGGATTAACAGATCAGCTTGGAGCCCACAGTAAGAGAATAACTTGCCAGGCAAGCCATGGGCAGTAGGCCATGTGCTTGTCTGGACAGTGGGAAAATTCTTCCCACTTCCCCTTTGCTCCAAACAGTATAGAGACAGAAGAAAAAATCTACCCTGCAGACTCCCCCAGAGCAGGCCGTGGGCCTGCTACAGAGCCAACACTGAAGACCCAAAAGCCAGCAGGAAAGCAGAAGCTCCACTGAGGCCTGGGCAGAAAGCCAGACCTTCACACAAGGTCCCAGTACAGAGGAAGACGCCTCCATCAACTTCCACTCCAAAATGCTTGGCAGTCAAAATGTCACATTGCTGTCCTTGGACTACCCAGGGCTCAGCCAAGAGACGGGAGGGCTTCTTTTTGGGAGGGATGCCAGTGAGTAAGCTGGGACATTGAGGAATGTCTCCAAGCAGGCACTTGATGGGACCTGATGTCTAACACACTCTATTCTCATTCTCTGTCTCTCTTTCTCTCTCTGCAAGCAGCAGCAGAGGTCAGGTGGAAAGCAGCCTACTATAGAAGGCAAAATGTCATCTACTTTGACAATCCCTTGACTGTTGGATTCCTAATAGTAAACTGAGCAAATGATGCCCATAGCCTTGAACTTGACTAGGGTCACAGAGAAGGCCACCAGTAAATAGAGGAAACATGCCAACTTGAGGGAAGTGCTGTTGCTATTATTTAAATAGATACAGCAAGTGCCCACGTGCATGAAAAAACATTTGAGAGAGAAAGCAACTGCCTTCCAGCACTGTGAGCTTCCTCCTCCCATCTTTGCTTTCTGAAAAAAGAATGAACTGAAGCCTACATATGCCATCTTCTTCTTAAACTCAGGTATTTCTCTTACATTTATGGGGTTCCATACCTCAGCAGAAAAGTGGAATTTCTATCAACTCCAGGCAAAACGAATGCACCATCCCCTTCCATTTGTGACCCTCTCCCCTCAAAACAGGTAAGTGCAATAATTTCTTGCAGTATCACAACTTCTTGTACTATGCACAAAGAACATTGCCAGCTGCTTTTATATAGGTTGAAGAATTTACGACAGCCTACAATCTTGCAGTGTAGATTCTAATTAACCTATATTTTTACCATTATAAACAAAGTAAATAGCTAGAGGCACATCACAAACACAGCAAGGTGGAGCATTGAACCCAAGCCTGTTTGGTTTCAAAGTCACAGGCTTTCCTCTGCTGCCCATCAGGCCTATGTGTGAGTGAATGTTTGCACACATGCATCCATGTTACATACACATGCACACATATAAGTGTATGTAAGGAAACTTGAAACGGATTCATAAAGACATGGAATCTTAAAGATCAAGTATAAAACAAATCTACATATGGCCAGGCATCTGATCCTGACACTACTACCCATGTGAATATTGGCAGTGACCTATCTCTATCTTACATTTGTTCTTTTGTAGTCCCCAGATGTTTAGCACAGTACTATGGGTACAACTTGGTCCCCTCTTTGCTAAAGTTGCTTATCAGTAATCAGAGATGAAGCATTACTGTCTTTGATGCAAAAGAAGTCTTAGCCACTGGGAGAAAAACCAAGGGGGCCTAACACATATCTGGGCCAACAGAGTAGGCATCCCACTACTAAGTAAAAATAGAACTGCAATACTTGAGCTTCATGTTGATCCTGCTTGGCATTTATCTTACAGTCTTCCACTCAAGAGAACAATTATGATGATGGATGGAAAGCCCTAATTTTACGAGCAAACAACATGGGGTACATCACTGGATTTAAATTTCCTGGTTTGCACAGGTAGCATACAACCCTCACTCAGAAAATGACTGTGAAGACACCAGGTATCACAACTATGTGTACACAAACAACCCAACCAACTTAGGGGGCATCTCAGTGACTCCCATGACTTCTTGTGTGCGTAACCACAACTGTGGCTGCCTCATGCCGAATAGGTAGAAGGCACTTGTTAAAGATGAGTTGGGACTGAGAGTGCACAGAAGTTCTGACATATGCATGTGCAGTTAAATGGGAGCATGTGGTCAAAAAAATTATCATAGTGACAAATAAAGAGAAGAGGACGTTGTAAGAGAAGTTAAAATTAAAGACAAATTTTAAAAATCCCTTTTCAAGTAGCAATGCTAACCTCTTGTTTATCAACTGCGCTACTTAAAAGTCAGTCCAGATTGACTTTTGTCTTTTTCTTGTCTACCTTCTTGCGACGGTAGAAGGAGTACTAACTACATGGCAGACAACCAAAAGGGCTCTGGAAAGCTGAGAAATGGCTGCATGGATTTGGGCATTTGGTGACAGGGAGTGGCCCGTGACACTCTCAAGTGCCAGCACTTCTGCATCCTCAGAATGTTCCTCTAACCTAACAGTTTAGCATGGCCACATCAAGGCACCCCCAACAAGACATGTCAGCATCTAACACAGAATCAGTGCAATTCTGAAAGCCAAACCTAGACAAGCTACAAAAAGCACTGTTCCCTTTACTGAATGCCAAATATGTGCCAGGCTCAGCCTTAAGCATTTGGGCATACAGTATCTCCACAGGGGGATGGTCTTCTTTTAAAAAAAAATTCATTTTACATATAAGGAAACTCTACTACTGGACTTCCCCTAAAGCCAAGTCCTTCAGTTGTTCACATGTCCCCAAGGACTCAAGTCTGCATGACATGCAGAAACTTCTGCCCGAGTCTTCCTGTCAAGTCAGGGCTGGATTCTGCACAACTTCATCACACACAATCATCTCAGTCCCAGAGCAAAAGTGGATCTGGGAAGGACATCAGACTGGGACAGAGAAATACAGAGAAGCCCAGCCACTTCTGATGTGCAAAACACTGGCCAGAAGCTGCAGGGAGAATACATTTTCTTTCTGCACAATAATCTCTCCAAAGAAAACCCAGACAAAGTAACCTGGTCTTCCTGAGGCTTGAGGAAAGCTCTGCCTCCAAGACTGACACTGAACTCTTAACCCTGCCCCCCCCATGCCAACCCCAGGGAACAAATGGATCTGGTTGTTGTTTCTTTTCTTTTTTTCCCTGTGGTCCTCTGTTAACACCACAAATTACGTTTTCAGGGACTCGAGGCCCAGATTGCAATGATGTTGTAATAAACATAACCAGGACCAAATGCCTTCCCATCATGTTAGATGATGCCATTTCCCACCAATCAGACTCCTCGGGCAGGCAGACCACTCACCAATGAGGGACCAGACAGAGGCTGCGAGGGGGAGACCTGGTCATCTGCAACTAAAAATAAGGGCGCTTCACCATTGGCCTGCCACTTTGCAACAGGAGTTGGGCCCCACACACCCGTTGCCACCCAGAACGACATACGCGGGCAAAAACTTTCGCAGTCCAGGGGTTCACATGGGTGGGCTGGTCTGCGTTTGTTTGTTTGTTAGCCTTCTTAATTGGACGACTTGAGAAAAGGCCAGTTCCAGAGGGAGCCCTGGCAGACACACCCTCCCACCCAGACACCTAGATCTCCAGGAGCCCTGCACAGACACACAGAACTGGGGAGGGGAATGTCGGGCAAAGGCCGAGACACTCACCTGTCCCGCTGTGTCATAGAGTCCCAGGAGGTACTGCTTGCCCCCCACAGTGACGCTGACTGCAAAGACAGAAGTGGGGGTAGGGACAGAAGCCCACAATGACCTGGGCTGTGGGGCAACTTCGGTCCCCACCCTGACCCTCCTTTTCCAATCCAGAAAGAGGCATGCGGGCGCTCCCCGGGAGATGTCACCCCCTTTTCCTTGCATCCAGATCATGGTGAAGTGGCTTGAAATGGGGTGTGATGCCCCGCTGTTCACTCACTCCCCTGAAGTCCCACAGCCACGTCCTGCATGGTACCCCCAAATATTTTCCCCAGGGGCTTGGGGCTGTAGGGGAGGTGGTGGTGGGAAGGTCAAGAAGGGCACCGGGGCAACGGGCAGTGGGGAGGGCAGGTCCGGCTGGGTGGACAGTAAGAAGGGTGGGAGCTGCGGCGGGGGGCTGTGAGAGGCTCAGCCTGGGAGCCGGGCCGGCGCCGGCGCAGGGCGCGGGGGAGGGGAGCGCAGCGCGCTCGGGGGAGACGGCCGGGGGCTCTGCCAAAGTTGCTCCAAAGTTCCCGGCCCGGGGAGCTGCCCCTTAGCACTCGCGGCTCACCGGCATAGTGGTCGAAGACGGTGGGCACGTACTCCTCCGGGAAGGCGTCGTTGGCGTAGCTCATGAGCAGGCACGTCTTGCCCACCGCCCCGTCGCCCACCACCACGCACTTGAGCATCAGTGCGCCGGGCCCGTGAGCCATGCTGCGGCCGGCCGGCCTCCGGGCATGGTCCCCGCGCGCCCCCGCGCCGGTCGGGCTCAGCCCCAGCGCGCCAGGGGGGGCCGCTGCCGCCCCCCCAGCCCCATGCAGCGAAGCCCCCCGCCGGAGGGGAGGGCAGGGGGCGGCGGGCCCGGGGCGCAGCCGCTGCTGCCGCCGCCTCGGTCGCTGCCGCCCGGGTCCCCGCGCCGGCCCCGTTCCCCGCGCCCGCGCGCCCGCTGTCTCCGCCGCTCGGCGCCCGCGCCCGCGCCCTCTCCGCGGCCCGGCCTCCCCGGGAGGCTCCGCCGGATCATAAGACCGGCCGGCCCCAGGGGAGACGGCAACTTCGCGGAGGGCGGCCGCGGGGAGGGGCCGGCGCTGTCCCCGCCCCGGCGAGTCCCCGCGAGGGCGGTGGAGGGCGCGGGAGAGGAGGAGGAGGAGGAGGAGGAGCCCAGCGCGGAGCGGGCGGTGCCAGGGCTCCTCGCCAAAGAGCGCGCCGCGCCGGGAAGCGTCCGCTGGCTCCCGCGATGACGCAACCGGCGTGCGGAATTAGACCTGTGTAATTACACCCCGCCCACGGGGCTGGAGCTGTCCCCTCCGCTTCCCGGGGCTCCGGGGAACTAGGAATCGGGAAGAAATGAAGGTCGACAGGGTATTAAAAAGGAGAAGAGCGCGCAGGCCGGTGGGGGAGAGGTGGCAGTGTCCCTTAGCTGCAAAGCAGCGATTCCGGGTGTATTGCTTTGTCCCACCCCCCACTCCACGCCTTTCACAGCGTGAGCTTGAATCATTTTATATGAAACTGGTGACTAAGGGAGATGCAGCGTGAGAACCTTGAAGCCTCCCAACCAGCCGGAAAGGGGAGACCCCGCTGTCCCTGGGCCCGGCCCAGATACCTGTGCTCCCCCTGGAGGCGACATTCTCAGATGATGGCCGTGAAATCTGATGAGTGATGCACCCTCCTGCTCTAAGGTTGGGCGGGCTACCCCTGCTTCTCCGTCTGGTAAATCTTGAGATCACACTAGGGCCAGGTCTGGTTCTAGAGTGTGCCGCCGCCGCTTTGCACATGGGACAGAGGTGTGGGGCGCTCCAAGTCGAGGCCGCAGTGCTCCCCCAGCCCCATCCTGCTAACCCGAAGGAAATCATTTCCTTTTATCGATTTGAAGCAGTGCACAATGCTGTGGTGACAGTCAGAATAGAGGTCAGTTGAACCCTTGCCCTTAGGTCGGAGGTGAGTAAACTGGTGCTTGGAGAGGTGAAGTGGTGTCATTTGGGACACTGCTGGATCTTCCGTTCCTCCGTTGCCAGCCTCATTTCTCACTCTGCATCTTATTTCCAGTCTCCCAGGAAGATTTCGAAGATTAGTGAAAGTTCCTTGTGGATTCACATTCAGATCCCTTCCTGCTTGTCTTAGGGTAGATATTTCATGGGCTGTTGTACATTTGTACAGTGACTCTGGAAGATACTGTGTATGTACAAAATGAGATTAAGGAAGGCAGTGCAATGCCTAGAAGTCAGGTCTGGCCTCTTCCTCTCAGTGGGGAAATATGTAGCGCATATCCCATTCCTTGTCTGCAACACCACTTGCTTGGCAGCAACTTGCTGGGACTACTATTCCTGAAGGAGTGTCTACTAGAAGTAATTGAGGGTACTGGGCCAGGAGAGCTGAATTTGGCCCCAGCTGTAACACAAGTTACCAGTGTTACTTTGAGCATGTCACTTTCCTTCTCTGGGCCTTGGTTTTGTTGTCTTATAAGTGTGAGCTCATCTTGCAGGGGCCCTTGGGTTCAGGATGCTCTGGGAGAAGCCCAGGGAATGTGAGTGCACTCCAAGTGGGAAACTGATGTTGGGTGAATCATGCAGTGGTGACTTCATTGGCGACAGTGACCTCATTTCTTTGGCCCACTGTAATGCCAGACTGTCAAGAATACTGAGGGCTCTGGGCCCGCCCCACCTGGCATGGAAGTGAGGCAGGAGAGGGGTATCCAGGATGCCCCCAACATCCCTGGATGCAGACCTCCACAGGAACCTCCCTTTCCCATGGGCACAGTAGATAATGCCCCACATAGTAAAAGAGAAACACACAAAACCCAGTTCTCAAATGCCAGGGGTTGGGACAGGAAGCAGCTCTGTTTCTAAGCATCCCACAGGCTCTCTGCTTGCTTTTTTCCTTTTGTTTGAACTGCAAATGTTTAAACAGACACAGGTCTGTCTGTGTGAGAACAGAGAACTTTTCTATGTAACCTTCGCCTTCTCTTTACTCTCTCCTTCCTCCTTGTCATTGATCCATTCAGCATTTCATTTAACAAGCATGTATTGAGATCTACTAGAAGCCAGGCTTTATTCTTGAGCAGGGGACGAGGAGCTGGCAAGCCAGTCCCTGGAGGGGGAGTGGAAAGGAACTGATGAGCAAACAGATAATTACTATATAATGTGATCGGCGCTGTGGTAAAGAATAAAGAACAGTCTTCTGGAAGCAAAGAGGAGGCGGTATGCATATCTCTGAGTGTACCAAAGAAAGATTTACAGAGCTATGTCATTGCCCTTAAGGTGTAAGAGGCTAATAGGAGTAAAGGAAAAATGCCTGAGAAAGGCAGAGGACCCTGTACCAAGACAAGAGCTACACATAGCTTCTTAGGAATGGTGAGCTATGTCAGGTGGACAGAAGGCACAGAACTGGCTTGTACTGGACTGGTTACCATATAATGCAGCCAGTCCATGGGCTTCTGAAAACCATGGGAAAGCAGTGCCCCATTGGTTGGGCAGTCCGTGCACTGTTCAGAGATGAAGGGCCAAGGCCAAGGAGGCTACTGGGGGAGAAGTCTGCCCTGCACCCTTCCCACAAAGGCACAATCCTGGTTCATTACAATAAGGGTGCGAACTTATCACAGATGTGACTTTTGTTTATCCAACCCTTCACTCACAGGGGTGCATCCACCCAGAGCAAGACATCTTTAGCTATTTTGCAAAGTATGAAGGCACTATCTATATCAGCAGCCACACACCAGAGTGAGGGTGTTGCTATGGTCAGGGTCTTAAATGTCTCCCAAGGCCGTATGCTAAGGGCTTGCCCACTAGTCTGTGAACTACTAAGCAGTGATACAGTCTTGAGGTACCAGGTCGATGGGGATGTGTCCTCCCACAGGATTTGAGACCTTGGCCCCTCCTCTCTTTTTGCTCCCTTGATACGATGAGATGAGCAGGCCTCCTGACATGTGCTTTCCCATTCCCTACCATAATGTGCTTCCTCACCATAAGCCCACAAGCAACAAGGCCAAGCAGCCATGGACTTGGACCACTGAATCTGAGCCAACATAAACCTTTCTTCCTTTTAAATTGATTACCTCAAGTATTTGGTTATAGTAACAAAGGCAACTAACAGAGATATGATGAAAGGAAGGGATTAATATTTGTAGAGAATGTGCTGTGTAGTATGGGATCTGGGTACTGGCCTGGGTATTTGATAGTCGCGATGTTAGTATAGGTCTGTTTTTGTTTGTTTGTTGTTTTGTTTATTTGTTTTTTGGCAAGCACTTTGCCTCTGAGCTAATCATCAGCCCTGTGGGTCATCTTATTCCATCCCCAAATAAATCATGCACAGTAAGATTTTTAGAGAACAGAATTATTGCCTCTGCTCAGTGATCTTTCTGATTTCATATCTCTCATCTTGCAGTTTAATTAGAAGGTACCATCTTACACATCCTGCTTTGGTCCTTGCTTATTTTAGCTTTGGATTCCTACCTGATTCAAGATGAGACAAGCAAAGCTCTTTCCTGAAAATTGTGAAAAATTTAGAAACTATGAGTTTCCTGTTGTTTACTAACCAAACGGGATAATTTGCACCTGGAAGTTATTGGCCATTTGGTTTTCGGCCATGCATGAACTAGTCAATCCAAGAAGATGAAGCTAAAGTATAGAGAGAAACAAAGATGGAGAGATGCCACTCACCCACTCCCAAAAAAGAAGAAATAGGCTACTTGTGATTTCTTGATTTTAATTATTCCTGAAACCTTGTTGTACTGCTGTTCTTCAGTTAGAGCCCTGAGTTAATAAATCTCTGTCACTAGTAACCAAAGGAATCCTGTAATAGCAGTATGATCACTCTAGCCGAGATGAATGATATGCAGAAAGATTAAAATGCTTGCTCAGAGTGACACAGCCCAATGGAAGAGCTAGGTTTCAGAGTTACCTGTCTTCAGAGCTCGCACTGTTTGCCGTGTTGTACACTGATAAGGTATCAAAAGTTTTTGAATAGTAAAATTACAAGTTCACGTCTATCATTTGAGAAGTTCATTTTGGGACTGGAGTATGGAGTTGGAGGCTAAGAGAGTTAAGATAGAGAGTGGGGAGGAGAGAGGGGTTCAGCAGTATTTAGATGACAAAATCCATAGGGATGCATAGCAGTGTTTTTATCACCCTGTACCACACTGTCCAACAGAGTTGTTCTTGACCGACAATTGAGTGGTGTGAAATAGTCATTTGGTCTATAGATGGCCCTGTCTCATAACCTCCAAAGAAGGCTGGAGTAGATGCTTCTTCTAGCAATGAAGCTAGTCATTTTATCCCACCCTTCAGTTCTTTAGACTTTCTATGATTAGATCAACATAGTTTACTCCAGAGTCAGTCATGGTGGCCAGCCTAAGGCCACATGGTTGTTGCCTTAGGCCTGGGCTGCTATCTGTCCCTAAAACCATCATGGTGACAAAGGCTTTGGAATATTCTGATTGGCCCTATCAGCCCTTCCTACTCAAACATGGAGGTTCACTCTTACCAGAGTCTGTGATTTCTGCACAGTGGGTAGCAAATATGGGAGGGACTGTATTGGGGAGACTGCCAGCAATATCGTTACATCCTGAGTATTCCCCACCGGTGTTCCTAGCTACAATGGACATAAAGAATTTGAGGAAAGAGGCACATGTCAAGGAGGAGGAGAAAGGAGGAGGATCCATGTCAAATCTATGATTTGTTCCACATGTCAGCCAGTTGCTTTGTGTATACAGAAGCCCATGCTTACTCCAAATTACTTATCCCTGGTCTGGTTCTTCTGCCTCTCTGAAACTCCTTGTTAGGAATTATCACTAAGGAGGTAAAATGATTATTGCTCTTTTGCCCTGGTGCTGCTCTGCTCTCCCATGATGCTTCTTGCCTCCATACATGCCCTGTATCTTCAGACTGCAGCCTCTTCACTCTCCAGTCTGTCTTGACATTCAAAACCCTCTGGACTACTGTCTTAGTTATCTTTCTCATTGCTGACACTCTAAGTTAAAGGAAGAATGGTACAATAGAAACTATTTCAGTTTACAGTTTGTAGAGGTTTCAGTACATAGTCAGCTGGCTCCAAGGCAGGGTGGAATGGCGGAGGGGCATTGCAGCGAAACAGTTCGTGGTGGGCAGAAGGCAGCAAAGTAGTGGGGCAGCAAGTGATGACACCAGCATCACACACCATAGATCCTGAAAGTACCCTTGAAAGGCCCCAAGGCTTTGGAGGGACATCTAGACACAAGCTATAACAACTGCCTTTATTCTATTATGCCATTTGCGGCACTTACTTATCTTTTCCTTCCCACTAATACCCCATCTATACATTCTTTTCTCTTTGGGTTTAGATGTGACATATAATGCATATACTTTGTGCCAAGATATTAATGACTTAAATATTGCAACAGTTTCCTAAAGGTCAGTTGCCCCTAACAGAATAATTAGGAAACAATTGCCTCATTTGGTTTTAGTTTCCAGTTAGAATGTATCTACATCCATTTTCCCACTTCATGACCTCCCAGAAGTTCAGATGTGTACCTCACACATCTCTGAGAATTTTGGTTTAAGTACCCTTGATAATGTTTTGTCATCTTCATTTTTGTCTTCTTCTTCTTCAACCTCAATTCAGAAACCAGTCATTCTGACTGGTGGCATCATCATTCTGACTGTTAGCATCATCATTTATTACTAAAGGGTAGGGAAGAACACTTCCTTAGAGGTTGCTAGAGTGAACTAGTCATGTGATCTATGGATGGCCCCTTCTCATAACCTCCAAAGAAGGCTGGAGCAGATGCTTTTTCTAGCAATGAAGTTAGTCATATTATCCCACTCTTCAGTTCTAAAAGTGCCAGGAAACTATCTGGGCCTACAACTCTTACTCCACAGTATTTTGGCCACTGAACATCAGAACCACATTTTGAGCGGAGAATCTGCTACTTGGTAAGTTTTGGTAGATGAAAAGAGTAGCCCTTCTACAAGCTGGAAATTATAGGTGCTTGCTTTCCTTGTCAGAGTCAAGAGCTAGTGAAACTGAAGTTAAACTCAAGTCGCAGTATCTCAGTCTCTGGAGGTGTGGCTTCAGTAGTGGGTACACAGTTCTCCTGACATGGGAAGTGACGTATTGGGCAGGTGTTGGTGGTGAATGTGTTATAATTGAGTTCCTGATGGATAAAAAAGATGCGATATTTTATACAATGGAGTACTACTCAGCTACAAAGAATGATCACATTGAGATATTTATAAGTAAATGTATCCAACTTGAGACAATACTCATAAGTGAAATAAATCAAACTCACATGTGTAAATACCATATTGTCTCCCTAGTGTAATAAATGGTAAGAATACATAAGATACAAAATCCTCAATAGATACAGTGAAAGGATAAGAATCTGCTCAAAGGGGAAAGAATAATATCTCAGGGAAAAGGAGGAAAAAGAAAAAGGAAAAGAAAAGAAAAAATATCTAAAACTGTATAAACACACTTAGGATAGCTAAGATGATTGTGCTACAAATTCTATAAGTTCTTGGAACAAAACAGTTAACATTCGTAGGATTGGAACAATTTTGCATGTTTGTGTCTGGTGATCTGAGGAACTCTTGAAGATCATTATGTAAAATAACAACCCTAGATTTGTTCCTACCACCTTGTTTTGAAGGCCTATATGGTCATTGTTTTGGGCTCTTTGCTATTGTTATTTATTTTTTGTTTCATATTTTTCTAGTAATCTGTTTTGTTTTGTTTTTCCCTCTAATACAGAAAGGATAGGTATAAATGTATAGGCTCATACCTGTGTAGAGCTTCTAAACAGTTTATGAGAATCAATTATATTATGTGTGATGAAATGAACAATACTTTGAAGAAAAAGAGACATTATGCTATCCATTGCTGATTCTATATCGTCATACTGTGAAATCCAATAATGCTTTTATTCTTTGTTCAGAGTGGTTTTAGTCTGTTTTGTATTGTTTAATTCCAACATACATGAAGGTATGGACAGCTATTTTGAAAGAACAAGAGATATTATGGCATTGTTGATTTTCCTATTGTCTGGTTTTGAAGGCCTGTAATGCTTTCATTACTCTGTTCTGATCAGTTTAATACTATTTTGTTTTGTATGAATTCATTGTGTATGAAGATATGGACAACTATTTAGAAGAAAACGAGAAACATTTTGGTAGCCACTGTAGATCACCTGTTGTCTTGCTTTGAAATCTGTGTCACATTGTTTTCTTTTGATCTGCTTTGTTCTGTTATGTTTAGTTTTATCCTCTTTAAAATAGAAAAAAAATAAATTGAGTTCCTGGTTCAGAAGTGATATCTGTAGTGTGGGTTGTGTAGAAGTTGGTGACAGCAATGGTACCAGAAGTGGTTTCTTGTCAAAATAGTTCCTGAGGCATGTGTTGGACACTGTTCCTGTCTTGAGCAGCCTCTGTAATCCTCCCACAGTCTGTAAGCTCCCTATGATTCTTTTAAGGTTCTTTTTCTGTTTAACTGGCCTCAGACAGCTTCTCCTGCTTGCACTCAGCCTACTGAGGAGTTGGAAAAGTATATCAAAAAGTATATCAGTATATTGAATATGCTCTGTGTGTAAAGAGTATGTGCTAGACTTACATTCCTCATGCAGGCAACTCAAACATTGTACAGTATGTATGAAATCACAGTGCTCAGATATTGCATAGTATGTAGCACAGGATTATGGTTCCTGATAAAAGAGAACAGACGAGGTAAGTCCTCAGTCACCCCAACTTTCATGGCCCACTTTCTGAACAGAAGCACACTGCGAATGAACCCAGAGAGAGCACATGGTCTTGCTCAGCTCATGAGGTCACTGGGGGAGATTTTTAAGTCAGATTATCATGAATGAGAGAGTATTACAGAAAAGATCACCCCAGTCTGGTGCTGAGTACTGCATTTCCTCAGTATTTAGGGCAATATTTCACATGACAAGGCATTGAACCAGGGGAGTTTTGTAGCAATTGGCACCCAGAACTCACAAAGTGCTAGGAGATGTGATATTTTAACCAGGCAATGTAAAGAGACTTTGCTAAAAGACTGGAGAATTCAGTAGACACCACTTGAGGGCTATGCTTGAAGAGAAGGATTAATTCAGTCTTGGAGTAGAGGTAACACTACACATCCCCCAACACGATTTATAAACAAACCTTAGAAAAAGCAAGATTATTCACTACAACCATAACTGCCAGCTGAAACAAATCCTTTATTTTTAAAGGACAACAAAATAGACCTCTGTTATGCTTTAGATAACAAATATTTCCCAAAAGCCACATGTATTTGATGAGTGATTGAATCATGGGGGCCATGAGTTCATAGCTGAATGGACTGTTAGGAGATGGGGCCTAGGTGGGACAGGCAGGTCCCTATGACATGGAAGGGTGTATCTCCCTCTGTTGCTCCCTCCTTTACTCTCTGCTTCCTGGAAGCTGTGATATGAACAGCTTTCTTCTGCCAGACCCCTTCACCATTGCCTTCATGCCTTGAAGCCTATTGACTGAAACTTCTAAAACCATGAACACCAAAATAAACCTGTCCTCCATCAAGTGGTAGGTATCAAGTTTTGTGTCTCAGCAGTGAGGAAAATAACTAAGAGAACATCCAACATCATAAAATTAAGAATGTTAAGAATTAACTGACATGCAAATAAGTAGGAAAATATAACTCCAAATCAGAAGAAAACATAGTTCATAAAAACAAACCTAGATATAACAAAGATAATAAAGGTAGCAGACAAGAATTTAAAAAGAAATTTAAAATATTTACAAGATTATGAAGAAAAACACAAACATAGTAAGGAAGGTAAAAGATGTTTACCAAGAAGCAAACAGGGGCTGGAGATTTAGCTCAGTGGCACAAGTGCCTGTCCGGCAAATGCGAGGTCATGAGTTTTGATTGCCAGTAGGAAAAAAAAAAAAAAAGCAAGTGGAACTTGTAGAGCTGAAAAATATAACACTTGAAGTGAATAATTCAGTGGTTTGTTTAAGAGCACTTTGGACCTTGTAGAAGACATTGAAGACATAGCAATAGGAACCATCCAAGCTAAGGTACCTGCAGAGAGAAACATACACACATGCGCATACAGAAACACAGAGTCCCAAAGACCTGTAACACAATACTAAATGATTTAGTGCACACACAGTTAGAGTCCTAGAAAAGGCCTAAGGGTAATTATTTGAAGATACAATGGTTAAAACCATGTGACAAGCCCAGTGCTGGCCTGGAGAATTAGCCACACCCCCACGGCCTGGCCACCATCAGGGGAGCATTGGTGAACCACTGCCCCAGCCTCTCCACCACTGCAGGAACTGTGGATCAGAAGAAACCGTGTGCCTAGTCCAATCCACTACACCAAGGGACTGGCATCCTATGGAGGAAGCACCCGGATGCAGCAGTGGGCTGATTTGGAGGAACACAGGAAAATGTCAAGATGAAGAAGGAAAATATAATCTCAAACCCCAGCCCACACAAAACAAGTTCAGGAGATGCAGACACAATAGAAACTAGAAATCACACGCCTGAAATTTCTGAAAAGATAACTAAAAGAAGCAACTAAAGTCTTGTATTGTTTGGTTAATTTTACATGCCTATGTCTGATGATCTGGACAGCTATTTTGAAGATAATGGGGCATTATGGTAGCCATCGTTAATTTCCTATTATCTTGTTTTGAGTCCTGTATAGTTTTCATTGTTTCATTTTGTTTGATTTTATTGTTTTATTTGATTTTATTATGTCTGATGGTATGAGCAGCTATTTTGAAGATAACAAGATATATTATGGCAGCATTGTTGATTTCCTATTATCTTGTTTGAAGTCCTGTATCACTTTCATTGTTTTGTTTTGGTTGACTTTATTATGCTTTATTTTATTTGATTTTATTCTCTTTAAAATAAAATAAAATAAAATAAAAAATAAAACCATGTGACATTGAATGAAATTATAAAGATCCTAGAAGCCCAATACCCAAAGCAGTAAAAATACAAAGTTAACTAATCAAATAAGTACTTGATAACTAAATCACCCAAACCAGTAATAAATACAGAAAAATTAAAAACAGAAAGAGAAAAAATATATACCCTGGGAAGAAATGTAAGAATAATTGCAATCTTTTCATCAGAAACAATGCAAACTAGGACTTAGTAGAAATCTCTTCCCCCATCCCAAAACTGGGAATTGAATTCAGGGAGCACAGAACTACATTTCTAGATTGTTAAAAAACATTGTTTTGGAGTTAAATGTGTTGCTCATATGCAGAATATTGTTGGACCTTGTTTCTTGATCCATTCTGCTAGTCTGTTTTTATTTATCTTTTAATTTTATTTATTTTTTAAAATTTAATTTTAAAGATGATAAAACCAAGGGTAATGAAACAATAAAACCAATCAAAACAAACCAGCGTAAGTGATACAGGACTTCAAAACATTACAAAATCAAAAATAGTTACCATGATGCCTTCTGCTCTCTTCAAAATAGCTGCAGATACCTTTAGACATAGTAAAAAACAGAACCGAATAGAATAGAAAGAACAAAAGCAAAACAATGACTGCAGTAAAGGACTTCAAAACAAGACAGTAGTAAATCCAAAATTGCTACCATATATTTCTTGCCATCCTCAAAATAGCTGCTCATGTCATTGGGTTTAACATAATCAAACAAAATAGAACAAAATAACAACCCAACAAACGAATGAAAATGATACAGGGCTTCAAAACAGGACAATAGGGAATTAACAATGGCTATAACCCTCAGAAGGAGATTCCTCCTAGATGCCACACTGTGTACTGCTATCCTCCGAACTGGTGATCAGACCACTGGCCCCAGACCTATAAGATCAGTGAAACATCAAAGCACCACAGGCATCCATTTGCATTTCACCTTTCATAGCTATCATCACAGCTGTGTTCCTTTGGATCAGCCAGTCACTTGTGGTGGGGCAGCACGTACTTCTTGTTTGCCAGCCTGTGCACCAGAAGGGACTGGTGTCTGATGTCCTCAGTCCACCAGCAGCCCGCGCATAGCACTGATCCCCAGACGGGACTTGCTTCCTGGGGTGGCCTTGTTCTCTCTCCCTGCAGTCTGCTAATGGTGCTGACTCACAGGGAGGGGCTTGGGTCTCGGTCTGTTTCTTTTGATTGGTGAATTAAAACCATTCACATTGGTGGTTATAACTGATATATATTGGCTTATCTTTGATATATATATATATATATTTTTTTTTTTTTTTTGCTGTTTTTTGTTTCTCCCCTCTGTTTTTAATTGCTTGTCTTGCCCAGTGGCTTCTTTCTATTGGTATTCTTGGAATTGTGCACATTATTATCTCTTTCTAGAATATCTTTCAGAACATTTTGTAGAGCTGGTTTGGTGGTCATGAATTTCTTTAGTTGTTCTTGTCATAGAAGTATCTTATTTCTCCACTAATTCTGAAAGGTAATTTTGCAGGATAGATCAATCTGGGTTGCAAGTTATTTTCTTTTAGGACTTGGAAAATTTCACTCTAAGCTCTCCTTGCCTTAAGGGTATGTGTTGAGAAGTCTGCTGTGGTTCTGATGGGCTTTCCTTTATTGATGATTTGTTTCTTTTTTTCTGACAGCTTTTAATATTCTGTTCTTATGCTGAATTTCTGTAATCTTGATTATTATATATTTTGGTGTAGATTTATTTTGGTCATTGGTAACTGGAGTTCTATATGCCTCATTTATCCGCATCTCAAATTGTCTTTGCATACTTGGGAATTTTTCTACCATTACTTCCATGAACAGGGTTTTGTTTTTTTTTTAATGTTGCTTGTGCTGATTCCTGCTTTTTCCTTGACTCCAATCTTACATTGTTCTTTTTGCATAATCTTGCAGCTGTTGGATTGTTTTTCCATTGTTCCCTTGCTATTTTTCAGAGATTTTAGCCAGGCATGGTTACAACACACCTGTAATCCCAGCACTTAGAAAGCTGAGGCATGAGGATTGCTTCAAGTTCAAGGCCAGCCTGAGCTACTTAGTGAGTTCAAGGCCAGTTTGAACCCTATCTCAAAAAGACAAAAAGAAAGAAAGAAGAAAAATAGGAGATCTTTCTTTTTGTGATTGCTTGTTGAGATCCTGTTTTCTAGGTCTGCTATTCTGTCTTCACTTTTGTTCATGTGGTTTTGCAAACTTTCAATGCAATTTTTAATTTCCTGGATATCTTTTTAATCCATTTTATAGATTCCATTTCTTTCTTATATTGGGCATTCATGGCTTCCATCATTTTCCTGTGATCCTCTGGGGTTTTTTGTTTGTTTTTTAGTTTTTGATTTTTTAAATTCTATTTCTATACTACATATGCTGCATAAGTCCTTCATTATAGTTATAATCTCTCTCTCTTTCTCTCTCTCTCTCTCTCACCTGGGAGATTATAGTAGATAGTATTATCACTAGTACAGAGTCTTTCCTAGGAAATGTCACATGAACAGTAACATACAACCTGTGACCTTTTTATTCTTCTTTCTATAATAACACTGGTTGTCTGGAGTCATAACCATCATATTAGTTCAGTACCATAGGACTGGGTGGTGAGCCAAATAGATAGCAACATGTGACATATTCATAACAAACAAATTCACAGACACAGAATGTAAATTGGTGGTTGTCATAGGTTAAGGGTAGAGAGGTAGGAAGGGGATATGAGTATCATTTGCTTAATGAACATGGAGTTTCCTTTGGGGATGATAAAAATGTTTTGAATCTAGACAGAGGTGGTGAATGTACTAAATGCAACAAGTTATTCACCTTAAAATGGTTAATTTTATGTTATTGTGAAATTCACCTCAATTTCAAAAATTGTACCACTGTCCACAAAAAAGTTCAGGAAAAGTGCTAAAAAGCAATAAAGAGCAGCTGGGACAAGTGGAAAACAAATGATAGACTTAAGGTGATAGACTCAAACCCAAGCGTATTGATGATGTCATGTATGATGCTACCAGGGCAGAGTGCAGGACAGCTCACAGAAATTAGGGGGGTTGTGAGAACCTCTGTGTTTGAGAACTTCAAAGGTGAAATCTGTCTGATCTCTGAATGGAAGCTGTAAAGAGAAGAGGATGGTGGTTCTGGGTTCCTGAGGGGTAGAAGGGTTTCTGACCTCCCCAGAGAGAGTAGCAGTCAAGGAAAGTGACCATCCCACCTACACTACCATTCTCACACTGTGAACAGACCTGAAAGTTCTCTCTGCTTCTGTTCAACTCATTGTCTCCTGGAGCTACTTGGGCCTATCATATGCTCCAAGGACCCCAAGAGCCCTGGTAGCAGCAGGGGAGGGTGCTCTGGATATAGGTGTTAGGAGGCTGAGCGTCGGTACCCTGGAGATGTGGGACACAGAGCACTTGGGTCCTGCTCTGAGTGTTCCTGAGACCTACAGGTAAAGTGGAGATTTCAAGCAGATGCCAGGGGTAACCTTTAACCCCTTCACAACAATAGATTGTAAATAGATTGAGCAAATAGATTGTAAAAATACTGAAGTAATTCCCTTTGCTTAGGCAGACACTCCTGCCCGGAGCTCTCAGATGCCCAGTCAGTCCAGGCCTTTCCCTGCTCGTTCTGACCTCCTGATGTAGTATCTAAAACATTAAGGCTTTCTGGGGGCTCTGACCTCACCCTGGCCTAGAGGAGTGTGGTTCTAGGTAGGACAGGAATCAAGTCCATCCTGTCTAGGGTGGCAGAGGTCTAGGCCTTGGTATTGTTTGCTGTCTGAGACAGAAATGGAGATAACTGGCTTTTCTTTTGGGGGAAGCTGCCCAAGAAACTTTAAGCTACGCAAATTAGAAGCAAATTGCTTCTGGGGAAAACCCCGCAGTTTTGAAGTAATCTACCAGCAGATGTTAGTTTTTTTTTTTTAAAGATAGTAAAATCCAACAAAACAAAACAAGGCCAATCAAAACAAAGCAGCAAAATTGGTACAGAACTTCAAAGCAGGATACTAGGAAAACAACAATAGCTACCATTGTATATCTTGCAGATGTTTTAGAAAGAGAAGTTAAGTTGTAAATTCTTCATGTAAATTATTTTGGCAGAAATGTGTCCCTGCTTACATGGCTTTCTCTTTACCTGCTTGCTTCCTGCAGATATTAGCCTTCTTAGGCTGGGACCAAACCCTGTTTTGCCCTGGGGTGGAGTTCTTGGACTACTTTTACTGCCAGCACTGAAGCAGAGGTAAAGCTTTCCAAGCACTTCTGATATTCTCTCTAGGTGTCTTCTTTTACTTCCCAACCAAAGGAATTCCTCTCTCTCTCCCTCTCCATCTCTATCCCCAGCTTGCTCCCCAGAAAGCAGAACACCTAGTTTCTGCTTACCCCATGCTCACCTGGAGCCTATCAGTTCTGCCCTGCAAGCAACAGACTTGTGGTCATCCACCTTAACAACCCTGTGCCAAAGCTCCTTCTTCCATTCCAAAACCCGCATCTCTTGTGCCAGGCTCCATCCCTGCAGTCTCCGTCTGGTTTATAGTTGGCTTCTCTTGTTTCCACCATTGCCAGGCTAATCTTCCTGAACCAGGGTTTCATCAGATTACAGCCCTTCTCAAAAGCGAGGCTTTTCAGCTGTTCCTCAGACAAAGGATTACTATCAAGAGTGTACAAAGAACTCAAAAAAAATCCGTCCTCCCTGATTTTTTTTTTTTTTTTTTTTGGTACCGGGGATCGAACTCACGACCTCACGCTTGCCAGGCAGGCGCTTAAGACACTGAGCTAAATCCCCGGCCCTTTTTTTTTTTTTTTTGTCCTCCCTGATTTAAAGACCCAGTCCAAAAATGGGTGCCTGAGCTGAACACACACTTCTCAGATGAAGAAATGCAAACAGCAAATAAATACGTAAGTGTTCAGCATCACTGGTTACTTGAGAGATGCAAATTAAAACAACACTGGGATTCCACTGCACCCTGGAAAGAATGGCTATTATCAAGAAATCAACCAATAACAAATGCTGGTGGGGCTGTGGGAAAAAAGAAACCCTTCTCCACTGTTGGTAGAAGTGTAGACTGGTGCAACCACTGTGGAAATCAATGTGGCGATTCCTCAAAAACTAGGACTAGAGGTCCCATTCAACCCAGCTATTCCCCTTCTTGGTATCATCCCAGAAGAATTAAAAACATCATACCACAGCAATATGTGCACCTATGTTTATAGCAGCACAGTTTGTAATAGCTAGATATTGGAAACAACATAAGCCCATCAACTGAGGAATGGATTAAAAAGATGTGGTATTTTTATGCAACAGAGTACTACTTGGTCATAAAGAAGGATAAACTTGAGACTTTTATAGGTAAATGAATGCAGCTTGAGACCTTACTCATATGTGAAATAAATCAGACAGACATGTGTAAACAGCATATTGTCTCACTAGTGTAAGAAGCTGAAACACTATATGTATATGCATATACATATATATAATATGTATATACTGTTGTTACCCCATAATGATTGTTTTGAAATTTTGTTTTATTTCTTACTCTTTAAAATAAAATAGATTTGAAAAAAAAAACAATTGAAAACAGAAGAGAAAAAGTAGGGCTTTTGCCTAGTGCCCCAACTCTCAGTTAAACACTGCCAAATGTCTCCAGTCAAACCAAACCCCAGTATCTCTCTAGATGCACTCTCCCCAAAGGCCTTTCTGCTGCTGCTGAACCCAGCGGCCCCCTCCACCTGCCCACCACCATGCCTTTGCCCATAGCAGTCTCCTCATCTACGTGGCCTCACTCTCTCTCTGCTTATGGAAATGTCCATCTGCAAAGCCAGTCTTTATTCCTCCCTCCCTGATGGACCCCTCAGGCACAGGAGCCCACTTTTCAGCTAAAGTCTGCTTTACCTCTGTCCTGTCTTCCATGCCCCTTAGCCCATACCACTGTGAAAGCAGCAGGTACCTTTCCATCTATCTAAATCAGTGTTCTCTCTCTCCAGAAATGCCAAGGCATTGCAACTCAGTAAAGACTCGAGTTATTCTTTCCTATTTGAACACATTCTTAATGAATACCACCAATGCTCTACCTTTCCCAGGTGACTCTCCTGCAAATTAAAATTGGTGCTACTTTGTATCTGCTCAAAACCTTGTTTTCTTGTCTGAATTCTCTTACATTGCTGGGTACCCTTTCATTCGTTTTACCACTAGTCCCTCACTGGTATTTGATTGTTATCAGTGGGACACCACAAACCACCCACCCAAAGATTTAATTGTTGGTGGAGTAATATTTGATCAGAGACATGATGAGCTTGGGTTGGGAGGGTTGGGGTTGGATCCCTTCATTCCTAGGCTTGTATCTGCCCTGTTCTCTACTGCCTGTCTCTCATGCCTGCCCAGTACTTCCCACACTGTTCAACAAATATGCATTGAAAGACAAAAGGAGGATGCACCCTTCCCACATACTTAATACTGTGCTTGAAATCCCCAAAAGGATTTCCTAGATTTCTTCATCCACTTCCGGGATTAGACAAGTTGCCCTGTGCTCTAGCCTCTGGAGTGCCCCATACCTTCCTCGTGCTCCAGTCCTGAAGCGTCTGGAAGCCCCAGTCTGGGGCCTCTTCCCCTTTGGGGAGGCATGGGGGTGCCCACACCCTACAGAGCTGACCTCAGAGTCTTAAAACCCAGCTGGCATGAAGCACAGTTGCTTTGCTTCAGGGTCTGAGTAGGGATCCTGGCTGGGCCAGCAAATTCATTTTGCCCACCAAGCACTCCTACCTCTTCCTGCCTCCCCTGGCGGTGGGGATTCCATACTTTCCCCGAAGGCTTACAGCCTTGCATAGGCTGGGGCCCAAAGAAAAACTGTACTTCCTCTAAGGACCTTCCTGCACCCACAAATACAAAATCATCAGGTTTGAAACATCTCTGACAAGGTCGCAGGAAGGGGGAGGGGCATGGAGCTGTTGGCAGTATTACTGCTCTTGACCTGGGTAGTGGTTAGAGGATATTTTTGCCTCATAATAATTCTTTAAACTGTACATTTACATTCTGTGTGCTTTTCTGAATGTGCATTAAATTTCACTATAAAAAAGCCAAAAACACAAAAAGGAGAAAGTTCTCTTGCCACCCCCAAATGCTTAATCCAATGTGTCCAGTAACTATTTGCTCTAACCCCCGCTGGAGGGGCTCGTTCTTGTTCTCCAGGCATTTCAGAGGAAGAAGAAGTGGTTGGAACATAAGACACTGAGTTTACCTCTGAATCTAGTCTGGAAAATGGGCCATCCTGTCATCATCTCCATGAGGAATCCAGAGGCTCAGGATGTGGTGGGGTTTGAATGGGCCTGAAAAGAAGGGGGGGATTTAGCAAGGGGAGGGCAGCAGGGCGGGCCCTTTTACCTGAGAGAACAGTGCGTGCAAAAGCTGGTGAGTGGATCTGGCTGGGTTGATGTGTTTGGGAGACAATGAAATGTGCCTGGTGCTGGGTAGATGGTAGGAGGTAAGTCTGACTCCCCGGAATGCTACCAGCTGCCCCCAGTCCCAGACACAGGGGCAGGGGATGGATGCTGCTTCCAGGCAAGCCTGCCTTGGCTGAGCACAGGAGTCTGAGCTCTCATGCAAGAGCAGATGTGTGTTCCTTGGTTTGTTTTGTTGTTTTGCTCAACGACAGGCCTATGTGGGCTCGTAATCCCCATCCCAGACAGCCTGGAAGTTCCATCTGCCAGACACATTACCCGAAGCACACGCATTCCTGTAGAGATATTTGCCGTAGCCCTGACTTTGAACCCTGCCCCACCCTGCAGCTGCCTTTGGGTCCGGCACTAAGAGATTGTTAAGAAGGAGGGAAGAGGAACAGGCATGAGGATCCAGGACTGCAGAAGCTGGCACTGGGGGTATGAAGCCACTCCACTCCACTCCACTCCACTCCACTCCACTCCACTCCACTCCACTCCACTCCACTCCTGGTCAATGGCCCTGGAGTTTAGGAATTTCACCCACCTTCCCCAAGCATATGGCTGGTGTCTGAGACCATGGGCAAAGGTGCCATGATGCACCTGGGTTAGGGGGTGTCTCTGAATTCCAGGGAGGACTGCTAAGTTTCAAAGGCAAGACTGGAGTAACTTTTCATTAGTGAATGGAAATCGAATCAGTCTTAGCACACATGAAGAGAGGCTGTGTTGAGAAATGAGACCTAAAACAGAAAAGAGTAACAACAGCAGTCCTAATGCAGATGACAGCTACCAAACATGAAGGCTAGCTCTGTGCCTGGGTCTTTCACTTAATCCTCACGATAATCCCTTGATGTGGATGCTATTACCATTTCCATTCTGCAAATGAGGAAACTGAATCTTTGAAGGCCAGTCTGCCCTGGTCAGTGCAGAACGAGGTATCCCAGCAGGCTGACTCTGGAGCCCACACTGTGGGAGCTGGTGGTGCCCACTGACACCCTGCCTGGGCACAGAGAAGTGCCTGCCTCTCTCAGACTGGAGCGTGACAGCCCCTGTGGCAGGCGTGACTCCCCCTAAAGACCATCTGGTGACTTTTACTTGTGCTAATTTCTCATCAAACCACCTCATATTCAGGGAAAGGAGGCCATGAACTGCCAGCGTGACAGCTGTAATTTTCATTAGTAAATTAATAAACTGCCTGGCGGGGTCCACACATGTCTTTTAAAATGAGCCCACCCGGGAGCGGAGCCCACTGTGAGCCAACTTAATTGAGATTCTCAGTGTGCAGGGAAGTGGCTGGCCTTGGCCCAGGTGCCAGCGAAATCCCTCTCATCCTTTGCTTGGCAGACGTGGCCAGCTGTCCCCAGGGACAGCCTGACTATGGATTCAGGCTGCCTGGTCAGACAGCGAGGGTCGTCTGTGCAACAAAAGGAGCGACAGTGCCAGGTTCCGGGGTGTGTTCCAAATTCCACATTCTGTGTGCAGCTCCTGGCGCCACAGCCACGGCGGGCCTTGGCAGGACACTGGTGAGTTCAGCTAGGGTGTTTTTTCCTTCACACACTTAACCTGCGGCTTCCTGCGTCTTGTGCTTCGTCTGCTTTCAGTCCATGGTGGCCCCCCCAAAGCTAGTGATCAGCAGGGTGACTCAGGGAGCTATTTTTTTTGAAAACCACTTAATTGAGCTGTCGTTTAGAAACAGAGAATGTTTTGCTCTTTTTACAAAACTATAGTTTTTTTTTAAGTGCAAAGTAAAACAATGGGAGTAAATGGGAGAGCGTTTTGTTTTGCCTGGTTTTCTTTTGCTTTCCTGCGTTGTGTTGTGTCCCCCTGCAGTGTGTAAGGCTGAACTGTGGTACTTACTCTTTGTCGCGAACCCTGGATGGTTTTTATGATGCTCAGTGAGTGGGACCTCTTTGTGGACAGAATTTGTGTGTGTTAAAGACACGCCATCAAATCAGTCCTCTTCCTAAGTGTTCAGATGTACAGTCCAGAATTGTTAGCCATGCGCGCAGCATTGTGCAGGGCAGCTCTGGAACTTTTTCATCTTGCATGGCCGAGACTACACACCCGAAACAGAGCAGCTACCCAGGTTCCAGCCCCCACATCCTTGGCAACCATTTTTCCATTTTCTGCTTCTATGACTGTGATTACTTCAAATACCTCCTCTAAGTGGAATATGCAGTGTTTGTCCTTTCATCACTGCCTCATTTCTCTTAGCACGGTATCCTCAAGATTCATCCATGTTGTAACATGTGATAAAATTTCCTTTCTTTATGAGGCTGAGCACTGTACACATATCACATTTCTTATCCAGTTATCCTTCAGTGAACATTTAGGTTGTTTCCAACTCTTGTCTGTTGTGAAAGCAATAAATATGTGTATGCAAATCTCTCTTGAAGATCCTGTTTTCAATTCTTTTGGTAAATACCCAGAAGTGGTAATTCTATTTTTAATTTTTTGAGGAACTTCCATACTGTTTTCCATAGTGGCTATACCACTAACAGTGCACAGGGGATCCAGTTTCTATAAATCCTCACCAATACTTGTAATTTCTTTCTTTCTTTCTTTCTTTCTTTCTTTCTTTCTTTCTTTCTTTCTTTCTTCTTTTTTAAACAGGGTCTCACTATGAAGTTCAGGCTGGCCTTGAGCTCACTTTGTAGCCCAGGCTGGTCGCCAACTTGTAATGATCTTCCTGCCTCAGCCTCCTGAGTACTGGGATTATAGGAGTACCCTATCATGCCCAGCATAATTTTTCTTTTATATTGGTCATCCTAACAGGTATGGGGTAAAATCTCATTCTAATTTTGATTTGCATTTCCCTAATAATTAGTCATATTGAAGATCTTTCCATATACCTGTTGGCCACTTGTAAATATTCTTTGAAAGATATGTCCACCCAGGCCCTTTGCTCATATATGGTTTGCATTTTTTCCCATTCCAAAATTTGCTTTTTTTCTCTGATAATTGTTCCTTTGAAACACAGAAAACTTTAATTTGATGTAATACCATTTGTCTGTATTTACTTTTTTCTCTTGGAGTCATATCCAAGGAATCATTGGTCTTATCTATGTGTATTGGGATTGAACTCAAGGCCTTCCGACTGAGCCCTTTTTTATTACTATTTTGTGCTAATGTCTTGTTAAATCGCTAAATTGCCTGAGCTTGGTGCACATTTGTGATTCTCTTGCCTCAGCCTCCCCAACACTGAGATTACAGGCCTATGACATCATCGCTCCCCTTCCTTCACCTGCTGTGCTTCCCAGCCTGTCCTCCAGCTCCTGTGCTCAAGCCACCCTTAGCCCTTCTGAGTAGCTGGGACTAGAGGCCCGCTTTCATTTTTGAAGGACAGTTTTGCTGGATATAATATTCTTTGTTCGAAGTTGTTCCCTTGCCGCCTCCTCTTACCCCAGTCATTGTACTATACTTTGAATATGTCACTCCACTCCTTCCTGGCTTGCAAAGTTTCTGGTGAGGAACTCACAACTGGTCTTACAGACCTTGATATGTGATGAGGCTCTTCTCTTCCTGCTTTCAAAAAGTCTCTCTTTCTTTTTGACTTTTGACAATTTGCTTATGTCGTTGTGAGGACCTCTCTTTGCTTATCTTAGTTCTGGAATCTAAATATCCATTTACTTCCTGGATTTGGGAAGTTTGAGGGCATCATTTGTTCAAAAGCTTTCTGTTCTTTTCTCTTGCTCTTGTCCTTCTGAGACTCCCATCATGCAGAAGCTGCTTCACTTAATGGTGTTTCCTAAATCCCTTAGGCTTTTTCACTCTTTATCATTATTTTTTATTTTTTTTTCTCCCTTAGCTGGTGTCTTAGCTACTTTTCTTGCTGCTGAGACAAAATACTTGACACCCAAAGTGAAAGGAAGAAAGATTTTATTTCAGCTCACAGTTCAGTCCATAGTCAGCAGGCTCCAAGGCAGCGTGGCATGGTAGAGGGGCATCACAGAGGAGAAACAGTCCATGGCAAAGCAGGCAGGAGGCAGAGTAGGAGCGGCGGCAGGCCAGCCTTTCCTCTCCCCTTTATACTCCATCTAGACTGTAAGACTGATTAGTACCACCCATACCCAGGGAGGGGCTTCCATTATCCATACCCAGAACTGTGCTAAACCCATTTAGTTACCACACACCCTTAATCCCAGTATCACACACCCCAGATGCAGCCACCTTTAAAAAGCTCTACCTATGAACACAGGAGTCTTTGAGGGGACATCTAGATACAGTCATAATGACTGGAGAATTTTAAGTGACCTGCCTTCAAGTGTACTGATTCTTTTTTGTGCTTGGTTAAATCTGTCCATGTGGTCCTCTTAACAAACTTTAAAATTCAGTGATTGTGTTCTTCTGTTCTGAAATTTGTGCAGCTCTTTTCATATCCCCTGCCGTGTATGCGTGCGTGCATGTGTGTGTGTGTGTGTGTGAATCTGTACGATGTGTGCAGTGCTGGGGATTGAGCCCAGTGTCATCACACCAGGCAAGTGCTCTGCCCCCCCCTTTTTGGTACTGGGAATTGAACTCAGGACTTTGCACTTTCCAGGAAGGTGCTGTGCTGCTGAGTTTATCCCTGGCCCCCTGCCATTTTTAAAATGAATTGAATTCCCAAGTGATATTGGCAGAATTTCAGATATATACACAGGTATAGAAATCATTCCCAGTAAATTCTGCTTTTAGTCCCTTTCACCTCTCAGCTTTCTCCAAAATGCTATTGTCTACGTAGTATATTCTCCTGTGTATCATTTGAAGGCTCTTGAAATCTTTCTGCCTCCAAGAAGCCTTCCCGAATTGAATCCTGTCTGGTCACAGTTTCTTGTGACTCTTTCCAGTCCTCTCTGCCTCAGCCATGTCTGCTCTTTCCATCGATATATTACTGGGTTAGTTCCACCCCACTGACTACTGTCTGAGTCTTAGGCCATCCCTTGCCTAGAGAATTTGCCAAGTAAGTCTGCTCTCACTCCCTATTCTTATTATTTAATGATGAAGATTTGAGTGTAGCAGGGACAGCCCTCTGGAGACCCAGGTGAAGCCTCTCTTTTCCTAAGGGATGACCTCACACAAACTCCTTTCCCTCTCTTAACCTCAGTTTGCTCATCTGTAAAATGAGAGTAATGGAGATGGTCTCTGTGATTCTTCTCTCTAGGCTCTGACTTTCTCTCCCCTTACCTTGTGTACTGCACAACGGGGGAAGAGGAACTTTGAAGACATTCTTGAAACTCTGCCCTCCCTCAGAGAAACCAACAGGTTCACCAGCTCTGCCTCCACCCCGCTCTCCAGGAGAAGCCATGGCTCTAACTGACGCTGATGTGCAGAAGCAGATTAAGCACATGATGGCCTTCATTGAGCAGGAAGCCAATGAAAAGGCAGAGGAAATAGACGCTAAGACTGAGGAGGAGTTCAACATTGAGAAAGGACACCTTGTACAGTCCCAGCGACTCAAGATTATGGAGTATTATGAGAAGAAGGAGAAGCAGATAGAGCAGCAGAAGAAAATCCAGCTGTCCACCATGAGGAACCAGGCAAGGCTGAAAGTCCTGACAGCCAGAGATGACCTAATCTCAGAATTGCTCAGTGAGGCAAAGCTGAGACTCAGTAGAATTGTGGCCGACCCAGTTATGTACCAGAATCTGCTGGATAAACTGGTGCTCCAGGGTCTGCTTCGACTGCTGGAGCCTGTGATGATCGTGCGGTGTAGGCCTCAGGACTGCCTCCTAGTGCAGGCTGCAGTGCAAAAAGCCATTCCTGAGTACATGAGGGTCTCCCAAAAGCAAGTGCAGGTCCAGATTGACCATGAAGCATACCTAGCTAGACATGCAGCTGGAGGTGTGGAGGTCTACAGTGGCAACCAGATGATAAAGGTTTCCAATACCCTGGAGAGTCTACTTGATCTCTCTGCCTGGCAAAAGATGCCAGAAATACGAACGGCTTTGTTTGGAGCTAATGCCAACAGAAAGTTCTTTATGTGAGACATTGGAAAGAGAAGCCGGAAAGTAAATTGCTAAATCATAAAGAGTCTTGAATTGTTTGGGCAAAGGAAACTGGTAATGCGTCTCTTCTTTGAAAGCCCTACTATTGTCCTATCTTTTTTCATGAAATAAAGCTTTAGCTCTGAATAGCTAAGGCATTAATATTTTGTTAACTTTCCAGTAAAGCTCAGATTAATGTTTAGAAACCAAGTTCCAGTTCATTCACTCATAGAAGAGCATCTGGGCCATTTTGTGGTCTGGGAATCTGGGAGCGAAGCTATCCTTTGTTAGTGCAGCCTTGGAATGAACTGGGTTCTTGACCTGTAGGCTTGTGTGCTCTAAGTTTCTCCGTTATGCATGCGTGGTGCAGTTTTTTCTTTTTTCTTTGTTTTGGTTTTCTAAGACAGGGCCTTGCTGCGTAGTTCCGACTGGTCTTGAACTCACTAGGTTGCCCAGGCTGACCTTGAATTTGACTGAAATCCTCTTGCCTCTCCCTCTGGAGTGCTCGGATTATAGGAGTGACTACCATGCCTGGCATTCAGCGTGTTTTCCTTCTTTCAGCCTCAGCAGCTGTGCATATGTTACTTAATGAGGTTTGGAGGTCTTTCTCATGTACACAGGACCAACATCGTAGGCCTCTGGTCAGGGCAGTCACTCAGGGCTCTGGATTCAGGAGGCCTAATCCTTGTGGTTAGTACTCCAGAGACTTAAAAGTTCTCATTTTATCTGTGGAATTGTGATTTCTAAGTGATGTCTTGATAGGACTTTGGAGCCTATGCCAGGGGTTGAGAACCTAAGCTCACACGTGCTATTGACTCCCAAAGTCTGCTACCTCCCCCAGATAGTTCCATTAAGTACCTACTTCCCAACCCCAGGCACCCAAGGCCCAGCCGTTCTCTACTTACCAGTAAATATCGCCACCCTGTGCCCCAGCAAGAACCTGATGTGCATGCAGGAAGGGTCAGAGTGGGGTGCCCATGTGCTGTGGAGTTTCAGAGCAGCATAATGGTAGCTGCTTGTGCCTTGCCTGGACACAGTGCATAGATCTGGGGGCTGATGTTTGTCAAATTTGCTGGATGCAAAAGTCAGTAAAGTATTCTGTGCCTGGAAAAGTTCTTTCTTGGATAGTTCAAGCCTAGGGGAACTTGAGCTCATCTCTTACAGTCAACTCGAGGCACTTTCTGGGAGAAGCCAAGAAACACAGATTGTGCAATTTCAGTGGTTTTGCACATGGGCGTTGAGCTGTATAAAAACAAATGGTAAAAATCATGCTAATAATTTAAAATTTTAATCTCTTTTTGGAAGACATTAAATAGCAAATAAATACTATGAAAAATGGAAGGAGAGAGAGACAGAAATACAGAGAGAGAGAGAGAGAGAGAGAGAGGAGAGGAGAGAGAGAAAGACTGAGACTACAGGAGAAGGGAAAACACTTTGTAGTTTAGTATCTTAACTAGCACTTTTTTTTGGTACCAGGGATCGAACTCACAACTGTGCACTTGCAAGGCAGGCGCTTAGGCCACTGAGAAAATAGTGTTCTCTCTCGTGTGTGTGTGTGTGTGTGTGTGTGTGTGTGGTACCACACCACAACCATGCCCTTGAAAGGCAGTTACTTACTCCCTGAGCTAAATCCTCAGCCCTGGTTCTTTTTAAACAAAGTATCTTACATTTTTATTTTGCACTGAACCCTGCAAGTTACATAGCTGGTTCTACCTGAGCGTGTGTGCTTCAAAGTCTAAACTGTGCCGAGCATGCTGGATTTATTAAACATGTTTGAAGAAACCAAACCCCAAGTGACCCTCTCCAGGCAAAGTTGGGTCCTGTGTGATTAGTACCACACTGCAAGGAGCAAGGCCCCTGTGAAACTCAAATGCAAAGTAGGGGACAAATTGTTAACAAACAGGTGCCTCGCAGGCCACAGAGGCAGGAGTCTCTTGTTGCCTCAGCAGAAAGCTACCTGGAGTCCTCTGTAAAGCCCCCCCCCCTTTTTTCCTTTCAGGAATGAGTTCTTCTGCTATACCCAGTTCAAATAGTGGAATATGGACGGCCCAGGGGCCCAAGCTTACATGTAACGGTGTCCAGAAACAAACTAGCTGTCCTTGAAGCCGATTCCACTGTTCTGAGAAGGAATCCACATGGCCCAGTGGGGGTTGCATGTCCACCTCTGGTCCAGTTGGTGCCTGAGGGAAGTTCCTAGAGAAATAAAGGGCTTTGGCAGCTGGACAGGTGCCCAGAGTGTGTCTTCTATGGGTCCTGTGAGTTTCAAATTCATTCAGTGACCATTTTCTAAGTGGCAGCAATGAGTTAGGTACTGTGCTAGGTGCTGGGCAGCAAGAAATATGATCTGGTCTTGTCCTTTAACGGGTCATAGACATAACAGATGGTGACTATGGTGGCCATACATGATGAGTGCCAGCCTAGTGCAGATACAGATACCATGGGAGGATAGTGATTTCCATGGCAATTTAGCTGGAGAAAGAGCTCCAGGCAAAGGTGGGAAGAAGTCTTGTGCAAAGGCCCTGAGGTGTGAAAAGGTAGAGTGTGTCAGACAAATTGCATGTAGGCATGTGATAGAGGTTGAGGGGTGCAGAGGCAGTGACCACAGATGAGGCTGGAGGGTGGGCAGCGTATGATTATCTGGAGTCATGCATCCTGTTCAGGCATTAGCTTTATTCAGGTGGTGGGTGATGAGGCGAGTCACTGAGGAACTTTAAATAAGAGTGAAACAGTGAGAACTGTACTTGGAAAAAACAAAACAACAACAACGAAACCATCTTAGTGTCATTGTGTGTGGAGGACACACCAGAGAAGGGGTGAGGTTGGAAGACAGAGGCCTGGGGGGAGGCCACTCATCAGCTTCAGCAAGTGATGAATAATCTACCTAGCTCTTTCGTGAGGGAGACGAAACTCATACACAGACACACAGGTCAGGAGAGATTCGAATCAGGGGCAGTGCCCTACCATGCTCTCCTTGCCTCTCTCCACTCTAATACATAAGGTCATTTGTCCACAGCTTGAGGCCTCATCACAGGGCCATATCATCTTGGAACTACTCCTCTTCTCCTGGGCTTCACTCCAGGCCAGGGAGCCTCCCCTTCCCAGCTGGCCTTAGCCTGGCTGCCTCGCCTTCTGGGAACTTGGCTTCTCTTCCTACTGTAACCCAAGAATGTGTGGGACCCCATAGCCTCCCAGCTCTGGCTCCCTGAGCCAGCCTCCGTCTGTTATTGGTCCCTGCTGTTAGTTCATCTCCAAAAGCATGGACCGTTGTGTAGATTTTATGAAACTTTTGTAGGAAACTGAGGCCGGTGAGGCAAACTTTCCCCTAAGTCCTGTCCAAGCATCTGTTTTCCCATTCTCCTTCATCACCATGTCCCCTTAGCAAAGCAAAAACCAAGCGACTAATTAAGCCTAATCTCCCACAGTTCCTGGCTACCAGGTGGCATCCCTCTGTGAGGACTTTCCTGTAATGCCTGCATTTGCTGTTGGCTACTTTTCCTACCTGTCTCACCTCTCCCAGCACCCTCTGGTCAGGGATCTCACTGATCCTTGTGTCCCTGCTGTGGTGTGACTTGGTGCCCGGCACACAGGAAGCTCCAGACAAGCGTGGATGGCTGCTGCATTCTCCTTCCCAGCCTGGCCCTTGTTCCTGGGTGAGGCGCCCTGGTGTGTCTAACCTCTTCTGGCCCAAGGGGAGGGGCAGGGTAGGAGATGGGGGCTTTTGACAAGAAAACCCTTTGCTGTTCCCGGGAAGGGGCTGCTGAAGACTCAGGAAGACTCACTTGGCTCTGGGACTGGTAGTCACCTCTCCCCCTGGGATGCAGACAGGAGACTTAGCTTTGGACCTGTGTGGTTCTTACCTTTTCCTCCATGGGGGCCTCAGCCTTGGTGGCTGTGTGGTCCCTGTACTGTGTGCTGTCCATCCTGTGAAGGTGTGACAGCTGCAGCCTCTCAGAGGCTTTGCTTTTTAGCTGGTGCAGCCCAGCCATCTATGCCTTTGCTATTGCTCAGGCCCTGGTCTCAGGAAGGGGCCGTTCTTCTGTCCCCAGATGAAGGAGTGAACTGACACCCGCAGGCAGGCACAGTCCTTCCTTGCACTCTCATTAGCACTTCCTCCCAAGGTGCAAGGGAAGCTGTTGGCTGCAGGCAGAGGCTCTGCTTGTGACAGCTGCTGGGGGAGGAGGTTGGGGTGGAGGGAAACTGAGCCCTCAGCAGCAGGCCCTGCCCAGCACAGATGCCTGCTGCCCTGTGGGTCGGGTGCTTTCTCCGGGGGCCACTTGGAGAATGGGGAGTATAGATTTCCTTCTGATCCTGAACTGCCAGAAGAGCCAGAGATGGCATGGATGCTTTGACATATGGGAGGCCCTGAAGAAGGCAGGGACCAGACCAGCAGCACAGAGAACGCTGCTGGGCTTCCTCTGGCATGGAGCTCCCAGGACCCTTGGAAGTGGGTTAGAAGATCTATTCTACCAACACACCCCATCTTCCCACCACACACACACCTCTGGGGAGCAACTGTAACCTCTTGCTGGGGGATACTGCTCTTCGTCCCCTTCTTATGCTCTCCCCACTACACGCCCACACCCCTTTCAATTCATGTCCCCATCTCTGAAGTCATTCCAGTTATTCACAGCATAAGGACAGGATCTCAGTCTCTCCTCCACTGCCACCTTCTCACACCGAGGAACCCTGGCTCTCTAGGTCCTGGACTATGTTTTCCATGCAGAGCCAGCTCCCGGTGAGCTTGTCCTCCAGGATGGCTTGTCCTCCCAGGATGGTGGGAGGCAGACACAGCAGAAGGGGACCCCAAGCCTTAGGATACGTTCCTGGTAGGCTCTTGCCTGGCCCTCCATGTTCCTGGGCAGCTTGCAGTGACTGAATTGAGAACGTTCTTTCATCACTGGAGATAAGGCCATAGAAGGTGATGTTGGCTTCACCCTGGCTGCTACCAAACCTGAGCACATTGTTGTCCAGGCAATCACAGGGGGTTAGAACTTGAGGGAAGCTTGAGAGTCAAATATTACCTTGAATCTGCAGTTCAGAGAAAGCAAGAAAGCACTGTACCATCATGATCAGTTAATAGGGCTCGTGGGACTGCAAAGAAAAAAGCTTGAAGAGACTGATGGTGTCATCACTCACTTTACAAAAAGCTTTCTGTGTACAAGTTTGAGAGCTCTGGTGGCCAGCAGGTCAGATATGATAACAATCGCATGGCTTAGCTGGGTGCTGGAAGGAGCTGCCTCTCTCTTTCCTGGGGTATCCTGACCTCAGGCTCCGTCACAGGCAGGACCTACAGAGAGGGGGTGCCTGTGGGTGACTGCATGGGGTGCATGTGACTTGAGGGGGCCAAGGAAAGACTGGGCCTGTGTGTCAGGTCAGGGCTCTGAGAGAGGGTGAGTGAGGGAGAAAGGTGACTGGGGAGGGGAGCACCACACAGCACCCGGCCTACGACTGGCTGGGAACAGGTGCAGGTGGAAAGGAAAGAAGGAAGGCCAGGGAGAGAGGAGAAAGGATGGAGGAGCAGAGGAAGGGAAAGAGAAAGGGAGAGGAGGAAA